>JBAIZZ010000286.1:110471-165393 GCA_037355905.1 Heliconius aoede
GTGTTACTTTTATGACATGGCTTAAGAATAATTTCTGTTTCAGATAAGCAATCACCAAGAGGTACTTCTCTATCATTTAATATTCTATTCAAATCCAACTCGGCAACAGAAGCCCAGCAGGACATTTCAGTGACACCATATAGTGTGAATATTCTAGTTTTATTATTAACATGTTTTGATTCTTTTAATATCTTTATACCATTCAGTGCTTCACCACCAAGTGCTAATATTTTCAATGAAGAGTTGCCATTTAAAATTTTATTTTTAATATCTGAATTTGAATATTGAAAGAATTTTGATGGTGTTGTTTGCCAAAATGTAATTGAGTTTTCATTTTTCTCAGGAAAAAGAGCCTCAACTTTTTCTGGTGCAATCAATAAAGATGCACCATTCATAAATGCTAGGAGAATTTCAATCATCGATGGATCAAATGTTAAAGGAGTGGAAAAATATATTATATCAGTTGGTGTAATTCCAAATATTTTAGTCAAATCTTCTATATTTGGTTGCATACACTGTACAGGGACTTTAATATGTTTTGGCTCTCCAGTGCTACCAGATGTCATTGCTATGTAAGAATGATCAGGCACATAATTGTTATGGTTGTCATTTGTATTCAAGGCATATAAATCAATTATTAAATTGAAAATTGTCACAGATTTATCAGGTTTTTTATCAAAGAATTCTAGTGAAGTATTGCTTTCCGACTCTCTGATTGCAATTAGTGCAGTAAATTTGACGTCATTAGCAATTTTTTCTATGTGTTGACTTGGGTCTAGAAACATGAATGTTGGACTACATTTATGAACTCTGAAAATTAAGAAAACATCATATCAGTAACAAAGTTGAACTCCGCTCTAAACTTGAGATATAGTATCATCACTTACGCAGCAATAACACAAGGAATTAAGATATTCCGGTTGGAAACCAATCCTATTATACCTTTTTTACATGTCAGCTGTTGCAAATTTTGTGATATATATTCACACACCCCGTATAGCTCAGAATAAGAGTAGTTTTTGTAGGTTCCATCTTTGTAATGTCTAACAGCAATTTTGGAAGAATATTTAGCACAGGTGTGTACGAAAATATCGTAATAGCCATGTTTTAGTTTCATTTCATTCTTTTTTATAATAAAAACCAAATATTATTTCATGGAGTATTTATAATATATTTTTGAATTTAAGCATATTATTAAAAGGGCACTACACAACGTTATTATAGATTATTTTAAATTTCGTATGGTAAATAATAATTACAATGTTTGGGGTCCGTCATAAATAATTACTGATTATGACAGCTGACAGTTCCTGAATGACATTTGTATCAGGAAAAAACATTTCATGTAGGTTTAAGTAAAATATATAATTAAAAAATTATATATTACAAATAATTATACACAAATATATTAAAAATAATTATAAATTTATACATTCGTTATCTTTTTTTATATTCTTTTATTTTCTTAAAACGGATTGTATTGCCATCTACCGGAGAAATTCCAAAAAATGTGTAGCACAAACTTTTTTTTTTGCCAAAAATTAAAATTGTAAAGTATAATATATAGACCTGAAAATTTAGATTTAATTAGAAAGTCAGAATATTGAAGACCGTCGTGGCATTAGCATGTGAGATTGTGTGAATTTCACTCGGAGAATTATTATTGATTAATATTTTTATTCTTTCGGTTTGGTAACAAAATAAAAGCTATGCGTTGAGTTCGGCCACTCAAACAATGCTTCGATAATTCGTTGGAAAGTGGGGAACAGAGTGTCTTATCACTAGATTCCTTCTGCTTACCTTCCTATATGTGGGATACAGCGTGTAGTATAATTTAAGAAAAAAGTTTATTAAAATGTATAATCAAGCGATTAAATAGGCTAGACTTTTGAAATAGGCTTTTTGAAATAAATATCATAGTAACAATTTTCCACTCAAACTTATGAGGAAAAATTTAACTTGCATTATATCTATAAATGTTCTATGAATGTTTTTATACATAATAAAAACATTCATAGAAATCATACTTATTATATTAAGTCATAGAAAAAGCTCTTCAAGTAGATTAATAATTAATATTTTATTAAGAATTTTCTTAATCTTTTTTAAATTTTTTTGTTATTACAACTATCACAAGTAGTTAGTTTTTAATTTTCTTTTTTTAAAAGTTGACTCTGTATTTTTATTATTTATTAAAACTGTGCTGGGGCGATTTTTTTATCTTTAATAATTTTAATATACTATGTTCTAAAAGCGTACGGCCAGATTTCACGTGATATGTAAAAATCTTCACTTTCCGCCAAATAGCGGAATTCAACACCGTTTTCTTACCAGAGCAATGAAATGTAAATATTTTTTTTTTCACCTGCACGCTGTATCCCGCACACAGCAGGGTAGGCAGAGGGAACCTCGATGTTAAGACACTCCGTTCCCCACTTTCAGCCGAATTCTGGAGGCATTGCGTGTTAAGTCGCAGAACTCAACGCGGCGCTTTGCCTTGACACCAGAGCGAAGAAAAATGGAAATATAAACGTTAAGAAATCTTTCACTTCCTCGAGTGGGAATCGAATCCACAACTGTCGCGTTTACGGGCGGCACCCTTGTGCCACTGCGCCACGACGGCCTATTAAATATTTCATTCCCCGAAAGGGAATCGAGCCCACAGCCGTCGCGTTTATAGTCGCATGGTTTGCCTCCCGTACTGCAACGGCCTCAGCGGCGGGTGGTTTTACGGACTAGAAAAAACCTAAAAGGCGTTGCAAAGTCCTTTTAGCTACTATCTTATTTAATTCTTATGTACTTTTAACACTATCATAAAGTAGATAGACAACATTTTCAAAAACTTCGGACAATCCGCTAAATTAACAGTTAAGTGTAAATAAAAAAAACATAACAAGTTAAAGAAGTTTGATTATTTCGCTCTATATTTAACATCTCAAACGAATAATGATAAGATTACATAAATGTAAAATAGAATTAGACTTTTAACCGTAACTTAAAAGTAATATAAAAAAAATTAGGATAAGGATATATTTATAAAACAACTGGTGTAGAATATTTTAATTTGCAATTAAGCAGTTGAAAGATGAAACCACATACATACATATATTGCGTGGATTCTAAATCAGACACTTTTATTGCACTTTGGTTTGCTTTACTACGCCAAATCTGTCACTGCATCAGGAACATTAACTTGTGTAACAGAAAAATATGTTTCGAATGGAAGTTCCAGTTTAACATCTCTACTCTCTCAACAATAAAACGAAATGAGATTTACATTTATATATATATTTTTTTATATCAACATCAAGAGCTATGTAAATGAAAGATAGTCGACGTTAAAAAGGTCTACATGTTACCGGCTACGCACAGCGCACGTGCTATCCTGTAAAAAACTTGAAAGAGATTTTTTTTTATTTTTGAAACATCGATATTATATCCTCATCATTGATATATTGCAATACTTGTATTTGATTGGAATTTCAAATTAATTTATATAATTCAGAAAAGAGTAACTAGCGAATATATTGGAGTATTTGTCTATTACTCTCACGTGAATCTGAAGTCTGTCATATGGCAAAGTTCGCCAAGTATGCGCAGGCCTCTGCGGCGGTGCTGACCTAAAACGTATTCGGCAAGTGAACGGGACCAATCAATTAGGGGCGGTCAGCGATCCGTGCGCTCCGTGGAAACTCGGGAAAGCGTCTGCGGGGTGCGGGGTGCGGTACGGGGACGGGGCGGTGGGAGGGGGGTTCGGGGGGTGGAGGCAGGGGTGCGCGCATTGATCGCGCGGGGCGGCCGGCTCGCACTTCACCGTTCAGTCCGCCGGGGCGGCCGGCGAGAGCGCGCGTGTGATGCGCTGTCGCTGATATGGCCGGCGCTCGGGCGCTCGTGGCCGCCTGCTGCTGCTGGTGGTGGCTGACCAACGCAGCCGGTGAGTACGATCAACATGAACAAACCTTTTTAACTATATTTGTGATGTATACGAACAGCTGATCACGACGTAGCGTGACACGCGTTTCCCCTCTCTTGCATTATAATCCCCCTTGGGGTGTGCCGATCAGCTGATTTACAGATTTGCATTTTCCCTTTGATTTCACATGTTTCAAGAATGAAATAGCGCTCTGTACTTTACCCGAAATCACCCTCTTGTGTGTAGATATCGGGGGTTTAAATCGACCAAACCGCACTTAATTTTTATCATATTTTTAAAACTTTGCTTCTTCTTAGTTTTTCATTACTGTAACGATAAATTTTTACACACATCTTTATTTTAAAATTTTTTTTTAAAAAAACATGGGAATATAAATATATTTATTTTCCAAATTTCGTTTTTCGAAAAGGAAACATATATATATATATATATAAATTTAATTATATATATAAAATCAGAAATCATTTTCTAATGAATTACCTAGAGATTTCATTTCTAGATTTCATTTAGAGGTTACATAAGTGAGGTTACGGCAACTAAGTTCAAGAAAGGGTTTTTCACTATTCACGAATAAGATAATTTATGAAAATCTCTAAATTATAACATATATATTTGTGTATTTTTCTTAATAAGAACTATTCTATCATGAATAGTATATCTAGTATTATACACGAGATATGAAAGAGTCGTAGAGGGTTGTCTCCAAGCGGCATGGTCACGCGTCCTTGCGACGTCACGCCGAAAACACATACTTACATACATACGTATTATTACATACATCTGTATAAGTGTAAATATTGATCACCATCACGCCACCACGAGCTGTCGTCACCGCGAGCGCATCCTTGCACCTGCCGATGCCGAAACACTAATTTCATATCACCCTGACTACTAGCCCACCATATAGTACTCGCTATTTAATTTTATTTAATTCTATGTCTATATATTTTTTTTTATCTTAACTTTATAGTTAACTCTATTCTAATAGTGATTTGATGAAAGAGCTTTTTTGATCGTTTTATTAGACGTCATGTCAAAATATTATCTAAATACTCGTATAAAATTAATTATAATTAAACGGATTTAATTGATACTTTTATATTTCATGTGGGCGTAATGTACTTAAAGGCTTAAAAACAACTATTTATGTGTAAAAGTAAACATATATATACAATATGGTCTGTTTCTAGTTAATATCTATTTATCGTGTATTAAACTTCTTTAATTCCCTGTTTCTTTTTATTAAAATCATAATTTAATCTTATTTTTATATATTCTATAAGCGAACAAAACCGAGGCCGTTAACCCTTTATCAACACAATTTAAAAGGTCTCGGCGAAAGCAAATTTTGATCCCTTAAAAAGACTTCAACGCGTAACTTTTTAATTATTTAATATATAAGATAATTCATATGAGGTATAAATTAAATTAAAATATACATATCCATGATTTCAACATACCTACTTATAAGGTATGTATGTATAACATATGTCTATCTATCACATTAAAATAATAATTTAAAATACACATATCTATAAGTTTTATATTTAAAAATATTAGTATTATAAGTTGCTTCAAGTTAGTAGGTATATAAAGTTGCTTTGATTCATTTACTAAGCAGTGATAAACTAAAGAGGTCTTACGGCGACATACAGAAGGCTGTCACATCCCCACATTTGTCAAGTGGACGACCGTCGATCTACTTTAAGGATAACTTCTAGAATATCCTAGGAGTAACTTAAATAAACTAATATTACTAACAACTTAACTCGATTTAATATATATAAATCACAAGTAAAAAGTTCATAAAATTTTTAGTCTTAGAATCATTTGTTACAACAGTTAATTGTATAAGTTAAATGTATTTAAATAACTAAATTATAACATGAAACTAATTATCTCAATACAATTAACTATTCTCAACATTTTCAAATATAGCACTAGATAAAAAAAAAATTAATTAAATCAGCTTCACGCTGTATCCTTCAAACAGTGTTCTAGATCGAGTGTTGAGTGGCCAAATTCAACGTCGCACTTTGCGTCGACGCCAGAACTAAAAAAAAATACAAACATAAATTTTACATAAATATTTTCCTCGAGTAGAGATCGAACCCATAACCAGTCGCGTCACATTTTGCGCCCCTTGCGTTACGACTGGCATTAGGTATTCGATCAAAAAGAACATACGTATATCTAAAATTCAAGAGCAAAAAAGAGAATTTTCATTAATAGTACGTATCGCGCTCACCCCGTCGTACTTAGCCGATCAGTAAATACGACATGAATAGGCCTCCACCGGCTCTACTAACTGTGCTGGCTCTGGTGGCTCACGTTTAATGGGTCACCGTACGAGTGACGGACGCCGAACGTCGGGCCTCTTCCATTTGGCGCGGTGCCAGCCCACCTGCAAGTGGTACAAGCTGAATTATACACTGAATAATTTATTTTCATTGAAGTTTAAATCTTTGAAACCACTTATATAAGTATAATTTATAATCTTTTTTTTTTACTTATGTTTCGCGTTATTTAATAAAACAATCAAGCAAGCTCTCTATTTAGATTCTATATTGAATGCTATCCAATATATAGGAATTAATTGTTGCAACACAATAAAATAAGAAAATAATATGAACAAAGAATAAAGAAATCATGTAAATACGATTTGACTACACACAATTTCACATAATTTGGTACGGAGCGGGATCAGCATCGTCTCGACATACAATGTTTTAGGAAAACAACGCTTCGATAATTGATTTACGATCGTCATCAGTCCCCCTAAGAATAGATCACTGTATAATTTATCGAGTCCAAGAACACGTCTCTAAATCTGATGTAGTCGATTTCATTTAGAAAAACCACTGTTTCGTGATAACTAAATTATAATATAGAATCTACTTTGACTCTCTATATCTCTCTCTGACTCTGAGGCGCCCAAGTTCGCCAGCAACCGTTCGCCTTACGTAAGCTACTTGCCGCATTGAATTTTTATCGCTTCGCTCCGCGCTTGTCGCATTCAAATTTTATATTCCATTACCGTCTTACGGAATATATTTGGTTCATGAAGAAATTTTAAGACAAAAAAAAAATTCCTTTTGGTTTATTTTTGATTATTTTACGTCGTACGCGTAGCCTTAATAGTAGTCATTTGAAATATTACGTACATAAAGATTTCGTGTAGAATATTGAAACACAAAAATAGTTATGAATTTTATTTAACAACACCTTTTTTCATATTCCTTTTTCATTGGATTATTATTTTTATATATTACAGAAATTGATATATTTTTAGTTAGTCATTTATATTACTATTATATAAATTAATAACTAAATAATATATTCTTTATAATAGAGCTTTTAGAACAAAAAAAAAAATTTTTTTGCAAATCTTCTTGTTAACTGTAAAAATTCGGCAGAGAGTGGGAGCAGAGTGTCTTAACAATGTGCTCTCTATTAGCGGGATACTGTAGCTGAAAAATAAATAAATATATATAAGTATTATATAAAAAAATTCAAGCTATTATTTCCATACAAAGGACTGAATAAATATGCAATTATCATAAGAGACAAGATCGGTACCGCTTTATAAATACATTATCTTATCAAATAAATCTGTTTAAGAAACAAACTAATACGAGATAATGAGATACTACTGTTTGCGAATGTGTATTTTTTTATAATTTATACTCTCTATATATGTATGTATAATATAGATAGAGAGAGTATTAACATTTTCTTTTCCTTGTTTTTATAGCCATATATTTTATCTCTATAAAAACGTGTTCTACAATCTATATTTAATAGATAACTGTGAGACAAATCTGTATTATCTAAAATTCAATATTATTTTTCTATTTCAAAATTTCCTTAGAAAGTCGCCCGTGGGAAGGCGCGCTACAAAATAAATACAAATACAATAAAATCCACCGCCATCCGCCATTGAACTATTGACTCTTGACACGCGCTCGTATTAGGGACACGTCACAGATCGCCTCGGGCGATTCTTTATATGTACGTTTAATTTCTATGTGGAGTATCAAAAATGTATTGCTTTCCGTTAAGGTATATTTATTTTAAAATAAAAAGTTGTATTATTGAAGGTATTTTTCTAGCTTCACGCTATATTCCACACACAGCAGGGTAGGCAAAGGGAACCTAGCCTTCCCCGTCATTCCCGTTCCCCATTTTTCGTTGAATTCTTTTTTAATTCTGAATATTACATAAATATACACAATAATATTTAGATAGGAACAAATGCAACAATCATTTCAATATTTTTTTATACAAAAAAAAAGTGTTTTTGTTTTCCTAAATAAAAATGTCTTTATACTTTATAGCAGCTATAAGGGACAGTAAAACAAACATAAACCATTGGCGAAGGTAGATATGAAGTCGTCATAATTTTTTTTATGGCTGTCATAAAATATGTTCCACTAGTTGCCGCAGACTGGACATTTATCAAAACGCAATCTATTCTACTCGCGTAATAAGCAAATACACAGCTAAGATTTTAACAAATTTCTTCTGAAATCTAATACTATTATTTATCTTGACCTTGTGTATAATACGGACATCGGTTTTTTTGTCTCCATTAAGTTAAAAGAATGAAAATAGGCAAAAATAAATGGAACATGTAAAAATTGTCCACCTTAAAGTAAATATTTAATTATTTAACTTATAAATTTGAAATCTGAAATATGTAAAATCATTTTCCAACGATAAGAGACGCAAATACTCTTTCATTTGTTAAATTCCCCATAACCAAACGCCACACGCGTATGGTGCGACATCGTACGATACTAATCAAACATTTGATCGGGCAATTGTGTCGGCGGAAAAATTGTTATCAAGTGTCGAATATTATTACATTTCTGTATTTATTTACTAAATGCTACCTGTTTTATACATTTAATAGAAAATCCTTGACATTTTTAACATATTAGACTTTCTCTCCATTCAGCGGCGTTAGATAAAATCATTATATAAATTTTATTCCAAATCCATTATATAATTTCTAATTTAATAATTTTCTGATTAAAAAAACGAGTTACGTTTATATATATATATATATATATATATATATATATATTTCATAGGAAAATTGTAGCTGAAACTAACAAGTGAAAACTAATACGCCCGAGACTCGACCGACCAATAATGTTTTATTGGCTTCTAATAAACTATGCAATCAACTATACAAGTCGTCGGTGCGCACGCTCATTTTTTCAAATCACCACAATTCATATTTTAAATATTTTGTTTATTGATGCTTTCAGAAACTGATATTGTTGCTACGTGGATATTGAAAGCTCTGGAAAATTGTTTTATTTCTATCCAAGTGCGCTATGGAATAGGGGGGTGATGTGTTTATCAGTTTATGTCTATATGTATGTTTGTTCCTGTGTGGAACTGTAGAGACCGAACAAGTTGATTTTTGTGTTTATTGCGTCAGTCGAACAGTTCTTAGATTTCAAGTGTCACTTGAGAGCTAAGTAGTTCAACTATTCTGGCCAATTTTCATACTTATAGCAAGTACTTGGATATCTCGTTATTCTGCCTATTATTTTATATGGCTTATTTTTGTTTTTAATTTTCTACTGGAGTACGTTGTTTCATTATGCTGTTATGCTAGTATGACCTTTAGAGGTCATACTAGCATAACAGCGTATATGGAGGTTGTGAGTTCAATCCTCATTCTAAAGAATTGATTATTTAATTTTTCCATGCAGATTTTCTTTTGCCCGCTTTATAAAGACACGCTATATCTCAGTGACGCCATGTTTTATGCAATGCTGTAAGGTGGTACAGAAAGGGCGTTTACCTTCGAAATGCACTGTTTCGTAACATTACTAATAATCCTCCCAAGAAAGTATTACTATTCGAGTTCGTTGTCCTTGCTTGTGGTGAAAATAAAGTGAGTAAACACGCTACACTAAAATACATATTTAAATATTTTAAAGCGATTGAAATAAAATATTTCTGTAAGTAATATATTAAAAAAGTGTTCTTTCTTTTAGATAATAAGATATGAACATATTATAAGTGTGTATATGTACAAGAAAGTTATTTCATTAAAATATATGTATATAAATTTAAAAATCTAAGTTGATAAATTGAGTTACGGATCTAATTGCTGCGTTGAGTTCTGCCACTCAACACGCAATGCCTCCGGAATTCGGCTGAAAGTGGGGAACGGAGTGTCTTAAGACTAGGTTCCCTCTGTTCTCATACTCTCTGTTTACATATCAGTATAATTAGTAAAAAAATTAAAATAGATTAAATAATAGAGTATGGCGGAAATTTTCTGAAATAATATTTATATGGACAAATAAGTGAAATTACTGGCGAGTGTTGTGCGTGAGTAATGTCCCCCTGGTAAAAAGAATGCCGATAGCATTTTTTTTAACAACTACCCTAACATCAGTTTGAATGTCTCCAACTTCGATTTTCTTAACTATACCTTTTATATATTATATATTACGCATAATTAGTCATAAATTAAAATGCAACAAAAAATAAATAATTATAAAAAAAAAAACTCGAATGATTATTCGAGTTCCAACAAACGGTCAAATCATTTAAATGTGACGTCAAACGTTAAGTGAATAAAACAATTCAGTCACTTATAGAAAATAAATGGAAGTCAGAGATTGTCGTAAATCTCTCTCCTTCCCCGGCGTGCGATAAGCTGCCCCTTTATTTCGAACCCTTATATAAAGTACTTTTCAATTAATATTTGTTCTACAACGGCCTTGGGTAAATTGTAACTTTTTTTTATTTGAAGATGTTGGGAACAATAAAATTATTTGTCATTTAACATCTCATCATTTCTTCGTTTTGGGGACGAGGCAAAGCGCGGCGTTGAACTCTACCACTCAACACATGGATTTTGTCGGAAAATGGGAAACGGATAATGCTATATAGGACTAAAGAAATAATCTAATTATAAAAGCGTATAGTATTCATAGTATTTAAAAGTGTTATTCACATTCATAAATTATATCTTGATGCCACTTTTTATAGTAAAACGTTTAATTTGTGTACTTGTGACTTTATATGGCCTTTTATCGTGTGTGCTAATTTAAAATCTTTTTATTTGTATTTTTAATATTATAATTTTAATGATTTATTATATTTAATTATTTATATGAAATATTTAAGTAGAGCTGGTTCAATCCGTCTTAGGTTCTGTTATAGCTTTCGAATGGCGAGGATCTTCCCAGTGTTCATGTCTGGTGGTTTTCTTCCTCTTCCTAAAAAGTTGACTAAACTGGATAGGGTGATTGGATTTATTTACCGTAACGTAAGGGTCCATTAGAACTTCAATGGTATATACACAAAAGTTAGATTTATTTATTATTTAAACTTCCAATTAGGCAGAGAAAACTAATCTAAATAATATATCCATTCTCTTTTGTAATATATATTAGTATCTATGTATAATATATCCTTTCATTCCACGCCAAGTAACTTCGTGAACCATTCAAAATTCATCTAAATATTACCTTGAACCGTGAGACACGTATCGCTATATAAAATTCATACTATAATATAATTCATAAGTAGGTAAGTTAAATTTGCTTTCGTAAAGAAAATTTATTTAGTATCTTACCCCAAAATTAAGGTGGTTTTTATATTATACCGAAGTAGTGTATAGGCACGTCGACGTGCTGATTGACACGCGCCTCAGTTTACGGGTCACGTCACGTCACGTCAACTTGGCATGTAAGTTTGTTATCATTACATTAGACTTCGATTTACGACTTTCGTAGCGATAAACTATATCAATTATTTTATTTTCAGCTTCACGCTGTATCACGCATGTAGGAGGGGGGGCAGAGGGAGCGTTATGTTAAGACATGACTCTCCTCACTTTTACGCCGAATTCTGGAGGCATTGTATCTTGAGTAACTCAACGCCGCGTTTTGCCTCGACACCAGAGCAAAGATATGAAAATATTAAATATTTCATTATCTTTTTTTTCAGTTGCAAAATTTTTGAAAAATAAAATATATTTTACAACAGGTTGGATTTGCATGTAAGCAATGAACAGCGAAAAAACTAGACATCAACTTGTTACTAGGATGAAATAACTGAAAAACGGTTATAAAAAAAAACCATGGTGACGGCAAAATTATTTAAATTAATTCGTTTTGTTCTGTTGAAATTTTTTATTCAATCCTTGGCAATGGCAATGATTAGTCTAGCGTCTTTGAGCATCAATAAAATATGTATTTTTTCAGCATTTCCATGAATACATGTAGATATGAATGTTTTCTCAGGCTTGGGTTCGCAGAGATGACGTGATTCTTTTTTTTTTTCAACAAAAACTAGCCAGGTTATTTTTCTGTTTCAGTTTATAAAGTTTTAACACAATATTCATAATACATATATTATAAATACATTTATCGATTCAGGACATTTCAAATAAATAAATCAGCTTCTCGCTGTACCCCGCACATAGCAGATAGAGGGAACCTCGTGTTCTGCTCCGTTCCCCACGTTCTGCCGAATTCTAGAGGCAATCCGTGTTGAGTGGCAGAACTCAACGCCGCGCTTTGGCTCGACACCAAAGCGAAGAAATGGAAATATAAACGTAAATAATTCATTTCCTAGAGTGGAGATAGAACCCGTTGTTAGTTGCGTTACAGTCTCACCCTTGTGCCGCTGCGCCACGGTGGCCTCTTTTTTTTTCAAATAAATAAATATTTATTTGAAATGTCATGAATCGCATTTTTGTTTAATTCGTGAGGTCACGAAAGCTAATGACTTATGGGACTGGACTTAAATAAATACTCTTTTTTTACACATACAAACACTATTTTATTTCGTTGCTTATGTCGCTTAAAAAAGGTTTACAGGTTGAGTTATGGAGAAAATTTATTCTTTTCAAGTATATTTATACGTGAGCTTTAATGTCATTTCACAAGACCTTTGAACAAGGAGACTTATGATCGACAAAATGTACGTGAAAAGCTGGTAATTGGATGAAAATTTAAAATTATATAATGTATGTTTTATTACTATCAATGAAGTGTATGAGACATATGTGGTACATATATAGTAAATAGTTTCCTGGAGCTCACATGAGATGTGGCTGCAGGTGTCGCAACGAGCGCATTGCGGCGATCAAATCTTGTGACCTCATTCACGTTCACGGCCGCTCCAGCAATCGTAGGAGCTGAACGTTTCATTTTATATTATTCTGATAGCAGTCAGCCCGCTGATAATAATTTACTATTGTTATAAAGCACAAGAAATAGGCAGTCACTTAACTGAATATATATATATTTGTTAATTATATTTAAAAAATTTACAACAAAACAGCAGTGTAACAGATGATTGAGTAATAAATATTTCTATTTAGAATTAAAACCCTTTTTTAGAAATGAAGACCTTGACTTTGTAATGCTAGGTTTCGTGGCTATAAATACGTATTAACTAAGGTTATCGAGCTCTGGCTATAAGTGTTCAGTTCGCTTGCAAAGAGAATTTACAATAAACTTAGACGATTAACGCTGAAAGCCAACTACTTAAACGTACCTATTCATTTTCCGTAAGTCACTTAAATGTGTATAAACATTTATATTATTTTTTTATATTTATTATTTCTACGGTAATCTCAATTGCTAATTTAAAAAAACTAGTTTTGAAGTGTTCTTTTTTATATTTACAAATTCTAAAAAAAAACTTTTACATAAAGGACTCGTTTACTTAAATATGACAGTAAATAATTATAAAAATGAGTAATGCATTTTACATAATAGTAATCACACACTCGCACCCACCACCCCCGAGCGCCGCAGCGGTTGCTCGGCGACGAAGCCACGTGGTGCCAAAACTTCAGTATCGATTTCCTTGCTCCTTACGTAGCGCCGGTGAACTGTACGTACTACATTATATCAATTATGAACGCGTACGCGTGCTCGTTAATTCGCCCCTTGAGACTTAACGCATACGCTGTTTTAATATATTATTAAAGCTGATTCATTTTTAGACTACTATAACTGCAGCGTACCGTAGCAGGGTAGGCAAAGGGAACCTAGTGTTAAGTTGTTAAGGTGTTCCTCTATACTAGAGCAAAGAAATATTTAATTTCCTCGAGTTAGAAACGAACCCACAACTTGTCCTGTTTACAGCTGCACGCTTGCGCGTACGCCATGGCGACAGTTTGATAGACTGGTATTACTATTATCATTATTTTAAACTTATTTGGGTAGCTTATTGCAAGACAAACTACTTTTAATGAAAGTGATGTTTATTTTATAAAATAATTGTAAAATAGAACGAACATATTTCTAAGAAAATTTGTATGTAAAAGAATTTTAATTGAATTATTATTTAATACGGCCATTACGCGTGATATTCACTCTCTTAATTATATTTCCACGACCAACTACAGTAATTTCAAAAGTTTCAGCACCTCGAGCACTCACAAGATATAATTATAATTATTATTAATGCTACATTGTAACACGTTTAATAAGAAATGACATCTCTACATATTTGTCAATTAAAAGTATTAATAAGTATGGTATAATTATTACATATACGTAGAATCAGCTTGTTTCATAATTTTCATGTTAGTTATCGAGTTAGTTAAAAGAAATGTGAAAATAATTACTGAAAATTTTAACGTTATTTCAAGAAATTACTATAAAGTACATGTTATACAACTTGTTAGAATTAAAATATATATTGGTGTTATTTTAACACCAATATCATTTCAGTTTATTATGATATAACTACACATGAAGTTTAAAATATCAAACCAAGATGTAGAGAGGATATAGAGTTAAATATTTTCAATAATAGTTTATATACTAAGGAAGGTAATGACGAAAAGTATTAATTATTTTTTTCGTTTCAAGTAACGATTAATTACATGTGTGTTTAGTTACGTTATTCTGTCGTAATGTCTTAAAAGCTCCCTTAAAAATAGAAATATTCATGATCTGAACATGAACAGTCTGTTAGTTTTTTAGATTTGTTTTTGTGATTGTACTTTTTACTTTATATTTTTAAGTTTCAATATACAAAACAGATTTACATTTTATTAGATTATTCAATTAGCATGGTACGTGGGATAATTAATTATTTGCTACACTACTTTTAAATTCAACACTAGTTTTTCTCTATAGTATATGCAGTATACATAGTAGAGCTGAAAAAGAAATAATTTACATCAAAAAACTGCATTGTGTAAAACCTATCGTATAGAATATAATAATATATAAGATACATATTGATTTATTATACAAAAAGTAAAAGTAAGTTGAATATTTTCATAAAAGAAAATACAGAAAAAGCCAAGCAATTGTGCTCGAGGCAAATCGGTGTCCTCAATTTATTTCTTGTACTACAAAACAGAAACAAAACTAGTGAAAGAACTGGGGTGGCTGCCTTTCTGGAGCTTCGAAGTTATGCAATGAACATTCGTAGAGAGTTATTACTTTTGTCAAAAGAAAGCTCTTTGTTTTAAAGTCGTCGTATATTTAATGTGAAAACGAACAGAAAAGTTTGAATACATTTTTGTTACTTTGTATTATTTAAAAGTATTTGTTTTAAGATGGCGGAGGAATTATTATACAAAACAACCGGTCAAACGCGAATTGGGCTCGCCGACCGAGTGTTCCGTAACAATTTCAGGTCAACAGAAATTTTAACTTTGTAATATTTTTTACTACGAAATAGTAATTGCCTTATAGGTCATATAGGTTTTAATTACGCGGCGAATTTCATACAAAATGCAATAAAATTGCTGCATAAATGCTCGCATCTGTTAATGGTAGGTTTGGATTGGTCAATGGGTTGCTCAAATACCTTGGCCAATTTTCTGCACCCCATTAGCTATCCAGTTTTATTTACACGCGACGCATCGTCTCTCTTTATTAACTGGGGGTCTGTCTTCAATAAAATTAATATGTTATTTGTTACCAGAATGATTGTAGGGGTTACGTTTATTGTCGCTTAATATGTCATCAATGTTTTATTTTAAACGGTATAAACAGATAATGATAGAAAATTTTCTTTATACTACTTGATATATAACAAATTTTAATAGAATTTTATTACCACACTTATATATATATACTATCACTTATGTGGTGAAGTAATTTGATCACCGTCCAATGTGATATTGCTATAGTACGAGTATGTAGGAAGCGCGATCCGTTGACAATACACACGTGCGATACGTTATCACTGTTTGCTTAAAATCAGTCGCCCGGCCGAGTGCCCCACTGCCAAGTTCAAAGTGTCAAAGACTCCTGAAATGAAGGCGTGCACTGTCGAAATGTCCCGAAAGATATATATATCTATAACAAACATCGAGTTCATTGATACTTATATTGATGAAAAAATAGCCATGTTAAGCAATGTTAAAGATACCTGGGGTCTTTTTCAATATAAAAATAAACGCCACTAATACTTTCTGTTTCTGTTAACCGTTGTTACGAAATGATGAAGAGAAGAATAGAGTGATTTATCTCTCCGTTCACCGTTGTCTTTCTATTACTTCACA
Source organism: Heliconius aoede (assembly GCA_037355905.1). Taxonomy (NCBI): domain Eukaryota; kingdom Metazoa; phylum Arthropoda; class Insecta; order Lepidoptera; family Nymphalidae; genus Heliconius; species Heliconius aoede. The sequence goes on from JBAIZZ010000286.1 coordinate 126,929, forward strand.
AGATATGATATTTCTATAAAAAAATGCTGTTATAAAGCAATGTATATATGTATAATATATGTGCAAATATATATTAAATACTTTGCTTTTCTTTGTAAAATCTAAAAAAAAAATATGGAAATGCCATTTATTCAGGCGCCAGGAAAGGTTTCGATACAGGTTTGAGGAGGAGGTTAGAAAGATTAAATATTTTAATTTTCTAATACGTTATAATCCCGACGGCGACGTGTGCATTATGCATGCTCGGCCTGGGCAGTCTTATCAAACGGTGCAAATATGAGGCCACTATATTCTAAATACATTTCTTGGCCACCGGATGTTGTTTACGAGCGCCCGGCACAAAGTAAAGGGTAAATGAAGGACGATTTGATATCAGAATTTCAAATGTTGGGAGTTTGAAAAATGATGCCTCATAGGATATTTATTGCGGGCAGGTACGAGGTTATGTGTCCTATAAATATACAATTAAAGCGGACGTACGGCGTACGGTTAAAGTTTAATGTACGTGTACGCGCGGCTAGAGCGGCTAACTCTACTTAAGCAAATGAAACGTTATTTGAACAGAATTCAAGAATTTTACTTTTACAAAATAATAATATTTCATTATTTTAGTTTAAATAATTTATTAGATAATAAAACGTAACTTACTTTATTTACTTTGAAAAGTTAATTCGGAAGAATTACTTTAAAACATGCATTCTGGACTCGCTTATAAATTTTATTTAAAAAAAATTACAATACTAACGGTTATAATTTTTTTAAAATCCATATACGACACAAATATTTGAAATAATATTCTAAATTATAGTATTTAGTATGATATAACTAGTTTTGGTCAGACGCAATTTGAGTAAGTAGTAGTAGCTATGGCGCAATATGGCACGGGGGGCTCAGCAGCGCGTGTCGGCCACCTGTCGCCGCCACCGGTTCAAATTCACCCTCATTAACGGACTTTATATTCAAAAAAATCCTAAACGACGAGTGTTTTATAAGATTTTTGATATGAATATTAAATTAACATTTGCATAAATATACCTTACATTTGAAATATATTGAAGTATTTCAAGATAAGTTTGTTTTTATTGATCAGTCACTTATTTTTTGTATTAAAAAAATATTATTCATAGCTTCGAAATTATAAAAAAATTAAAAGTACAATATTTAATATTTATATCATATAGCAAGATTTTCTAAATATAAAATTATTAAAAAAAAAACATTTCCAATAAAACATAAATATATTTATTTTAAAATTAAATTAAATGAAATTTTGAATCTATCGTGCACAGGAATCTTTAATAACCAAATATACCAAAGACCTAATGCCTTGTATCCAATTATTGAAAAAAAAAAAACGATTACAAGCAAATGAAACAATATATTTGTCAGCAAATAGTTCTGAGTCACCGTCGAGCCATCGCTGCCTTCACCAAATGAGATGGCGGTTTCGTAACCTAACATCGCGTGATCGTCATTCGATATTATTCCACGAAATGTACAACATTATTTTCGTCTAATGTGCACAATTGTCTTTTTCTATTTTTGCCAGTGAATTAATTAATTACGACAAAGAACATTACTTGTTATATATAATATTATAAATGGAAAGTAAGTTTGTTTGTTACGCTTTCATCCCAAAACTACTCAATCGATTATTATGAAACTTTATACATACATATATATTTTTAGAAAGTATATAAGATATTTTTGTATTAATATATATTTTAATCTGCTATAAAAATGAGTATATATGAGCGAAGCGAAGCGTTTGAGTTTTTATTCTACTATACTACTTGCGTAGTTCCTTTTTATATATTAAGAATAATCTCAAATAAATTTAAACTGGAAATATTAGATATTCAGTTTGCAAAATTTCAAATAGCGATGTTTTATATTTCTACAGTATAAATTATGGAATAAAAAAGTGGAAGAAAAAATATAATTTCGAATATTATCATTTTCATATCAACATGACTACCGAAAGTAAATTATATATGTATGTATATATTTACAGGGAGACCAAGGTCGTCGTGACCTTTTTTGTAACAACCTTTCTAGTAATATGGAGCAATTATTAAAACATTCTGATAGTAAAGTCCAATTATAACTGTATGTTATTACAAAAACCATACTTATATCTTATACATATTTCAACATGAACTGCCTTCACACAGCAAAATATGCTTTAGAAATTGGAAACCTTTTATTGAATAAAAATCAAAGGCTTACGTAAAAGAGTCCAATCGTTTTGGGAATTCGACAAACATGTCATATCGACACCCGACGCCACCACGCCGCGCGGGCTGGCGGCACGCGCCGCTCACTCTTGACATGTGTTCAGACCCTTCTGGTAAGTAGCGCTTATAAAGTGCGTTGTACACTTAACGCCAAATATTACACCTCCACTGAAATAAAGTGAACGTGTCACGTACTGATGATGCTAAGATATATGTGTAGATTTGTGTTTTTTCTGCTTCACACTATATTCCGCATGTAGTGGGGGTAGGCAGAGGGAACCTAGAGTTAAGACACTCCGTTCTTAACTTTCCCCCGAAAGCTTGAGATATTATGTGTTGAGAGGCTGAACTCAACGTCGCTCAACGTTGCAAAAGATTTTAGATTTCATAGTGTATATTTTCAAGAGTTTTATTTTCTTAGCAAAATTGTATAATATACTTGGACCATCGAATATGTTAAAGTCACTGAGACATATTTCATGCATATTACTTCTACATTCCTAATATAATATTTTATTAATAACTTACGAATTCCTTATCGTATATTGGCATTGTTAGTGTAACACAGACTTAAGTCGACTCGGCATTTTTTCTTTCGTTCCTTCAAGGAAGGGGACGTTTGATCGCACAGTGACATATGAGCGAATGAGTTTTAGTGGTTAATGTATTAGCGGTGGAAGGGTGGAGCCACTTTTTTTTCTTAGTAATTGTATGAGTAAAGTGTTAATAAATAAAATATACATTTTTTTAAGAAATGAAAACATTTATATCGAATGGAAATGAATTTAGAATGAATATAAAATATATTCAAAGTCTTAGTGTTTTTCTTTACCAAATATGGAATAACACTTTAAAAATGTTAAAAATATTGAATAAATAGCATTCGTCCTCGCCAATCGATAATTCTTAGTAAATAAATTAAAAATAACAAAATAATGCCGAAACAGTATCTCAAAACTAAATAGCAATAAAAGATCGTGTTCTCTTGAAGGTAATTTGTGAAGTAAATAAATAAATACTTATACAAATTAAAGTAATTTGTATAACATCTAGAGTACAACGTATCTTTGATTAATAGTTGTAAGCACGCAACATGATATTCAATCAATTTATACATATCTGAAAATTAAGATCCGATACGATATCCTAATAGCCATAGCACATATATATATATATAAATTCAAATCATACTAATATATTTATTAAAATAAATTTGATAAAGGACTTATTAATTAAACATTATACATATTTGTATAGCCAAGCCAAAAAATCAACAAGATTAACTAACAAAAAATATTTATGACATTTTAAAAGACAAAAAAAAATTATTGAAGTCATAATTAAATAAATAATAATTAAAGTTTCTATATTCATTGAAACTACTCATTGTGAAGAATTTTAACAATTGTTTTCTTAATAGATAATACAGAAAATAATTTATATTTTATTACAAAACGGTTAAACACTCATTTATATGAAAGGAGAGAAAATGGACAACGAAGCTCTAGCCTTTTTTAGTTCATTCTTTATTAAGTATTAGCAAACTTGTTATATCACTTAAATTTTTTTTTATGATGACACCGGATTGAAGAAATTAATATTACATATTTCATTTGCTGGATTTGGAATCGAACCCATAACATGTCGCCTTTACTGTCGCACGTTTGTATCCTGTACCTCGACTGGCATATAAATATTATATGTACATAAACACTGAATGACCATAGTGCAATTGACCATATGGTCAATTGCACTGACAGGCTTCCACGTGCCAGCTCGTGTTGCAGGACTTCAATTAATTGTTATTTACCTGTAACCCTTACTGTCCTGTAAGAGGATAGTCCATTTCACAGTGGATTGGGTTGCCTTGTCTTATGTCGAGTGTGTAAATACCTAATTAATAAAGTAAGGAAGGGTGTCATTAACGTAAAGGAGGGTTTCGCCATTTTGTTGCACAATGCAGCGACTATTAAATTAACACTGCATATATATATTCTTATCAGTAGAAGATATATATTTTTTTTAATTATAAAGCTATAATGTGTAGACTGGTAAAACATATAGTAATTTTATTTTTCTTAGTATCACGCTATATCCCGCATATAATAGGCAGTCTAGTGTTAAGACAATCCGATCCCCACTTTCCGTAGAAAAGGTTCCGTACAAAAATTGGAGGTCTTTTTGTGAAATTAAGCTTAACATAGCCAGAGCCCTTTCATATATACATATTGTTTTTAAAGTTAAAGTTTTTAAAATATTATTAAAAAATTAAAGTATTGCAGACTAGTAAATTAAAAATTATTTAGTTCAAGCAAGTAGGGTGAAGGTGCGAGCGGGCCGCTAGCTTAATATATAGTATATATTAGACATCTATCAAAGCAAAGATACATATTCGTGCCTCCTCGATTTAAATTTCTCCACTTAGAAAAAAAAAGAACACATTTAACAATAAACAATACACTGTGTTGTTTTTATTCGTTTTCCTTCTTTTATTTGAACGTTGAAGCTCTCCCCTGTTCTATGAGAAGTGCTAGTTTTGTAATATTAGACAAAAGCTCGCCTTAAAGCATTTTCGTGTAGGCATTGTGCTGGATGGAGGTGAATTGAAATATTTCTCTTTTTTATTTTTCCCTATAGGAAGACGATACTGCACCCTCAATACGTTGACGTGTGCATAATTTTATCTTACCATTTATTTAAATTTATCAAAATCCTTTGTAACTGACTTCAAAAAAGAGGAGGTTATCGATTCGTCTTATAAGTTATATTTAGAAGCCGTCGCGGCGTAGCTGTTTATACGATTGTTGTGAGTTCGAATCTCATTCGAGGTGTATGGTGTATAAATTATTTGCATTACTATGCTCTGATAAGAAAAAAAAAAGAAATACAGTTTGTGTCAAGAATAGTGGTAGTTCGGTAATTTATTGAATAACGAAGTGTTTTAATATTAGTTTATTTAGTATAGTATACTTTATTTAGTATAGTTTTTTTGTCTATCCTGATATTTAAACGTTAATAGGGAAATATAGAGTGAAGCTAAGAATATCTTATATTTCGCTGAGTCACATTAACATCCTTTCTGAAGGAGCAAAGATATTGATATCGTTGATCCCTCTTTACACCCTTAACTGTTAATTGTTCGACGTTATTCAAACATTCATCAATTTTCGGAAAGCGATGAATAACTGAAATTGTTCCATCTCGTTAAACCTTTTACGAAGAGACCCTCAACGCCACTAATTACCGGGGCGGATTAATTTGATAAATTGGCCTATTACTCGCCATTTAATTACTGTCGCGTTTTTTGTGTATTTTATATACTAAAAAAATACCTATAATTAAACGTTAATAGGTCACGAGATGATTATAGTAAAGTAACGTTTAGTGATTTATAAATAATAAACTTTCATATCTTGAGGCCGCTCGGGGAAATTTAATATATTCATGTGTTTCTCAATTTCCACCACTCAACACGCAGCGGAAAGTGGGAATGGAAAGGTCTTAAAACTAGGTTTCCCTTGCTACATTTCTATATCTCTATGTATATGCAAGCAGCATGCATTCAGCATGAAGCTAAAAAAAAACCAGAATAGTTATATTTTCATTAAGCTTAAAAGGCCATGATTTGATAACATTTAACGGAACTGCAGACAGCTATAATTTGCAGCGTTTTTCCACCCGATAAACTACAAATGCAACTCAGTATCAAATACTACTTCATCCCACCACGCCTCGTAAACCTTAAAGCTACAAACAAAATCGTCGCTTAATTACTTGCAACTTTATTCTACACGGATAAAGTTCACATTGAGGGATCTTATATTAACTTGGATAGAAGTCCAGTCATTTTCCAGTGCAGTTTTGCAACTTTCTCGAATAGGAGTAGACGTGGTTTACGATCGCGTGGAGAACATTTATGGCCGGCTGTAAGATATCCGGCTTCATGGGGATTGTATCACGGGAAGGCTGATAGTAATAGTAATTGACGTAATATGATATTAGTGAACTATTATAGTTTATTATATATATTTTTTATGGGATTTCTTTTTCATTGCATATTTTTTTTTTGTGATAGAGTTGTAATTTTAATGTGTAGCCCCCCAAGATATCTTTGATTATCTTGCCCGATGCAATATATAGATGCAATATATATAGGAATAAAAAAATAGATTTTTTATCTCAAAAGAAATGCTAAATCGAAACAAATTAATATGATTCCCTTAATCATATTATATAAAGAGTTTATAATAATTGAATATTTATAGTTCTGTTTTAGCTAAGTACAAACATTGTATAGTAACAAAATTATAGTTTACAAGACGTTGCTAGGCCAGACGAATCAGTCTGGACGTAGTTTACGAGGCGATATGAGGATCTGTCTCGGGGAGGCAGACGCGGCGGCGACCGGGCGCCTCGATAACACTGACATAGCTGTAAATTAAGATATTAACTAAATAAATAATATAACAAATGTGAAACGTTGTTTTATAAAAGCAAATTTCATTTTATATATGCACTTCTTTACTTTTTCTTAGTCTAATCAGCTTTGGCTGGCAAGGAAATCACACAATAAATAATATTAGATATAGAGTCAAGTCGTAAGGCTGGGGCACTGTGACTGTAAACGCGACTCGTTTGATTTCCACTCAAGGAAATGAAATATTAAATATTTTCATTCTCCTGTAATGTTTTTTAAATAAATTATATTTAAATAAAAGCAAAAAAAAATTAAAACATTAGTTAATAACGTTAAATTTTGAAAAGTAAAATTCTAAAACATCTGTCGAGCCTTTGTGTAAGGCGTCACGAATTTCGTTCTCGACAACAGACCGACAAGAGACTTCTGAAAAAGTGATAGCGTCATAAAGGCCGACGTTTTAATTGAAGTTGGAATGAAGAGGCGCGCCCGTGCCTTTAGTACTAATTCAGTTTTCCCTAACGAGTTTTGACGACTTTAAATCTTTTTTGAGTCGAGTGCTTTGACTAGAGCCGTTCATGAAATTATCCTCAAGCTTGTTAAGGGATTTTTATACATTTTTAATAATTTAAACTTTTCACTGTCAAACAAGAGTTTAGTGGTAATTTTACATATTTTTGGTCGTATATTTTTATTTTTTGTTTTTCACTGTATCTTGCACATTGGAAATGCAAAGGGAGCCTGGAAACCTACAGGAACCTGGAGATAGATTGTCTTTAGATTAGGTTTCCCCCTAATGGGAGAAATCATCTGGCGGCGTTTTGCATTATTACCAGAGCGTAGAAAATAATATATTCAATTTTCATTTGTTCTATGGTGAAGCGAACCGACAGCCTGTCGTGCTTACACATGTCCTTCTGCGCTAGTGCTACTAAGCCAGCGCAACTAGCCTCTAAAATGGCCAATTGTATTATGTAATACACATTAAAAATTCTGTTACCAAATCGAAAACTATGATATACAAAAAAGAAATTTAAAATTAAACTGTACATATTTAATTTACATTATAAAAAAACCATATATTAATTATTATTTTTCTATCATTCTCTACGTAGTGTAGATAATACATACCGATGCTAAGCAATACGTAGCAGCGACTACGCCGCTACGGCGATACGGTGTAGCGCTACGTGACTGGCTTGCATTTGATAGATGATGTTCGCTCGAGACAAATGAGTTTACTTTGTCTTTACAATGGAATACGAATGCATGTCTTTGACTTGTCTTACTTGTCTTTTTTTAAATTCAAACGAACAAAAGAACTAGGCATTATATTACGTAATTTGTTATTTTATTCTATAGCTTTACACTGTATCTTGCACACAGCCAGGGTAGACAGAGGGAATCTAGAATTAAGACACTCCTTTTCCCATTTTCTGCCGGGCTCTGCAGTTGAGTAACAGAACTGAACGCTTTGCCACCACCAGACTTGCTTCGACACCAGAGCGTAGAAATTAAATTGAGTTCAACTATACAGTATAGTTACATAACTTACTATATACCTGAGCAACGAAACTAACCAAATCACTATAGTCTGAGCGATATACAAGGTCGCAAACTGCTATAATATTTACAGAACACTCAATGGTCTTCGATCAATATACGTTTGTTCCCAATTTTTTCGGAGTACGTTCGCATCGATTGCGTATAAGTGGAACGAATTTATAGCTTATTAAATATACATTTTGTTTTTTTAATAATTACAGAAGATACAATCATTTTATAGTTTGCCTATTTTTCCCTAGTCCCTGTTATTTGTCGTTGCTGTAAAATTAATGAAGTTAATATAAGTTGTAATAGTTTTTATTTTCTGGATTATTTTACATTAAAAAATTAAAATTTAAATCAGCTTCATGCTGTACCTCGCGCACAGCAGGGTAGGCAGAGCTAAGCCAGCCCAGTTTCCGAGTGGTGGAACTCAACGCTGCTCTCTGTCTCGTCACCAGAGCGAAGAAATGGAAACATAAATGTAAATAAATATTTCATTTCGTCGAGTGGGGATCGAACCTACAACTGTCGCGTTACAGTCACACCCTTGTGCCGCTATTATTTAAAATATCGTACAAACGTTGCGATTACATTTTTACGTTTTTTTACAGAAGGCTCTTATTTATATTGTAAGTATCCTGCGGTTAAGAAAAAAAAGATACAATATTATTTTTAATATTACACTACCTATATCAAATATATGTTTAAAGACTATATGTTTATTTATGCTTACAATAAATATTGTTCCAGCCACCGAGCTAGACCTGCTGGCCGCGCTGTCGTTGCACAACACGACGCGTGTCGGCGTCAGTGTCGCTCCGGGCATGCAAACGCAGCGCACCGCCTACGCTTTACAAGGTACACAACTACTTTTTTTAACTTCACGCTGTATCCCGCATATAGCAGGATATGACAAAGGGAATCTTCTGTTGTCCACTTTTACTTTATTTATCAAGATATTTAAAATATTATTAATGTTAAATACATTACTTTAATATTTTCATATCTTACGAGACAGGCGGACTGTACCTAGGAATAATTCACTCGGTATTTTCTTATGCACCCCTTTATAATTATTGCGAGTTGCAAGGCCGACTCTGCTTTTTAAGTAATCAGATAGAGAAAGGAAAATATATAGCGTATAGGGTAAAAATCAAAATTGCCCCGGGTAGAATGCAAACCCACAAATATTATGTATCTATAGTCAAGCACGTCAATGGGGCGTTGGCCGCGTCACCACTTTTGTAACAATATTTTCTATTTTCTTATCTTACGTAAGAATGGAATTTCGATAATTGGTTATTAGAAATACAAATAATAATTATATATTATATGGTTGCCTGAGCAGTGTGTAAATATTTGTAAAACAAAAAATCTTATTACCTATAGCAAGATTCAACCCAAGTTAATTCATATAAAAATATGTGATTAAAATATTAGGAGTTATAAGATATATATGATTCATCTTTCTCTATAATCACATAATGAATCGTAAACATAGCGAGGTGTAAACTGTAAGGTGCAATTCATCGCAGTGCCATTTTACTTAGTCTACATCTTGGTGAGTGCCGACACACCCCTATGTATTTAGTCTATATAGACATACGAGTGTTTTCTACGAACTATACTGAGTAATAGTGTGCTTTGTAGTAAGTATATTGAGTTATAACAGTATGATAAGTATGTTATAATTAATTATTTTTCAAGTAGAAATAGCTAGAAAATGATCAATAAAGTGTCTTAACACTATGCTTATTACTTACTAAATATGGGAGAACGAGAAATGTGTTAGAAAATGCTAATTTAAATCTTATGCTGATAGAAGCCATTCATGGCGTATAGGCATAAGGGAGTGACTGTAAATACGATACGTTGTAAGTTCCATTCCCACTCAAGGAAATGAAATATTTACTATTTTCATTTTGCACGCTTTAGTACCGAGACGAAGCGCGGCGTGGAGTTTCGCGACTCAATGTCTCCAGAAATCAGTGGGAAGTCGGAAACGGAGTGTCTTAACTAGATCCCTCTGCGTACCTAAAAACGCTAATATAAAACAAATTATAATATAAATGTGGCTTTCGAATACTCGTAAAATATGAAAGCGCAAGGCATATTTCATTGACTACAATTATACTTAAAGCTTCCGCGTAACGGCTGCCACCGTGCCTCATTAGCTTTCAATTTCCGAGTGAGGGTTCTAGTTAGGAATAAATTATATTCAAATTTTTAATTTTAATCGAATGTGTATATAAAAATATTTTCATTAAAAAAATCTTTTATTTCTCTAATTTTAATTGTGTGTGAAAATTTCTATCCCAGTTCAAATAACGGAGACGTTCATTTATGTGTACATATGTGTAACACTTTGTTAATAAAGTTACTCTAACATTGATATAAACATTTATTTTTACATATTTTCGTACCCATAAAATTTGAAATTGAGACACATAAAAATATTTCATTGAACACGTTGTTCCATGGTTTATTAGAATTCACTCCCTAAACAGAAAATAATTTCATAAAAATATATTAAATAAATATTTGTTTACTCCAAGCGAGAGAAGCTGCCCAGTTCGGCTAGTAATATATTATATATTTTGGTACATAAATTCTCGTATATATCACAGTTTGACTGATATAACACGATATTCATTGTTTGTACTACGAATCATTTTTATTTCCGGTGCGTCCCTACGAAGAGGGAGCTGACCCTCGTTCTTTATCGTTTTCAAATTTTAATGAACAGAATAAAATCTTATGAAAAGATTGACTTGCAACTTGTAAGCGAGGGGTCGTGGCTGTGTTAGACACGTGGCGGCATCGCGCAGAAATTACAGTACGCGATCTTTTTAATATTACTTTAATAAAAATTGTAATAAATTATTATCTTGACATTATATATTAAATTTAACCCTTATATTGTTATTGCAATTTAGTTGCTTCGATTTTTTATGAAATAATTATGATGGTGTAGCTGTTGGATAGCTTAAATGTTTAATATATTAAATCAGGTAAAAATTACTGTAAATATTTTTGCGAGAAAAAAGTATTAAGGGCAGTATAATAAAAGTAATAGAAGACATGTACTTATAGAAACCTATAAAATGGATTTTTTTAAATCGCACATATCCTGGTCCGATTTAAATGCAACTCTTATTGTTTTCTTATCTTAATAGCTGAAACCTAATGGTATGGAGCAAGTCTAGAATAATTCAGTTAGACTGCAAGACCTAACTATTTTAAATAATATAGTATTATTCCTTACCCATTGAAATATTTTAGATTCATTGTGCGTATGATATAAGTTACCTTTTACAGGGTACAAAAATAATATTTTAGAAAATAGCAGTTTTTAAAAGAGGGAGAAGAGTGATCTTTATATATTATCAATTAAGTGAATCTAAGAAGCTACAGAGTAGGATTGACAAAAATTTCTTGACGTATTTATTAAATAAATAAATAAAAATTGGTGCATACATATAGTTCATTTATCAAAAGCTACACTTGCGGTCATAGTTATCGGACTCTTAGAGTGTGTCACGTGTCATACGTAACTCTTAGCTACTTGGACTGGATTGACTTAGAAAAATTAAAGACGAAGACGAATAACCATAATAAAGAAGATAAATTAATAATTTACAAAATAAGAAAATGGCACATGGCAAAAGTTCTTCATTGTTTCATTATCAATTAAAAATTATTGAGAGTCGTGGCGTCGGTGGTGGAAAACGGTCACTAGTATATTATAAATTGGAAATATAATTATACCAGAACTATTTCACACGAATATATATATAAGATAATAATATTATTAGTAATTTATAATACAACGATTTCAATATTCTCCAATAAATGCGATGCAATCTCCCGAATGCAATTGACGTTAATCCCTCTGATTGTCCCTCGAAACAAGCCCGTTACCGATAGAGCGACCGTAATCCCGCAAGCCCAGCGCGGACTAAAATCTATTACGATTCTATGTAGGGTCGGCAATAAATGATCTGTATCTATTATATTAATATATGTAATAAAATTGTAACTGATGGCTGTCCGTACATGGAAAATATATGAGAAAGTCTCTTTTTTACGTTTGTCTGTTTATCTAGTATGTTCATGCACGCTAATTACATAAACATATGAAAATATTTAAGCGTTGTTTTCACTAATGTATCATAGCAAATATCCTTTAACATTTAGTATTATTTTATCTTAATCGGTTCATAAATAAAACTATTTTTAACCTTTAAAGTTGTGATGTAGTTAGAACACGAAAGTAATTCAGATACGTAATTGTGTATTCAAGCGGGCGAAGCCGTGAACATTCGCTAGTTTTTGATTAACACTTGAAAATCTGAAATCCAATAAGAGATGCGTGATGAGATGAGATTTCGATCCCACGATCGTCTATTTCTTTATATTATCAAAGTCAAGTAATAATTTCTATTAGCATTGAGACATAAACGAATTAAGTATGTAAATCAAAATTAATACATTTCTTGAAAAACCTGAAAGTGTAATATCGAAGAAAAATATATATTTATAATATATTACAAGTAATATTTACATATAAACTAGTTAGAGGATATTCTTTTTTATACAATTCATTTAAGTTACACGTTTGCGAAAGATGCCATTACCCTAGATGTGAACTGTGAAGCTTCATAATTATCGAAGGGTGTCCATCCATTCCTAGCGCCCTAATTTGCGGGGCTTTTTGTTCTGCTGGTGTCAAACGCCGCTATTGTCCTCGCCGCAGACAGGTTTAATACAACATCTGGAGCAAACTTTCCGACGCTTAATCTAAGTTAAGTATTCGCTGGTACATCTGCTAAATGTTGCAAGTGTTGATAGCATAGGTTGTAGTATATTTTTATATATTAGATTAAAATATATATTTGAAAACTTTTCAATTACAGATATGTAGGAATATATATAATATTATATTATAATATTATATTATATTATCTTATGAACGGGGTGTAAGGGTTCCTATGTTGATTGTGATCTCGTTTGACTATGTCATAATATCTGTAACTAATTACACCTGTTAATAAATAAATAAAAAATAAATAAATAAAAAAAAATATTCTTCTGTGATATGTAACTACTTCGAAATGTTGATTTTAAAATTGCAAACGAAAATGATAGTATTATAATATATTAGGTACTAGTCGAAAAAATATTTTAATAATATTATAGTACACTGAACCTCGTTTATATTATTATAAATGATTACTTGCAGTTACCGACAGACAGCCTGTCATATTCAGCGAAAATGGAAAAATGGTAATGGTAGTGACTGGCAGAGACAAGCGTATGCATATTGTGAGCTTCTGTTTTGACAGGAGTTGAGTATTTGGTTTTTTAGAAGTAATAAAAACAGTTTTTGCATGTATTATATTTTACAATTTAGCTTCTATTAACTTAACTAGATAGTTTTTCTTCAGATTCACTATGCTTAGGCATAGGTAACCTAGCGTTGAGACAATCCGTTCCCTACTTTCCGCTGAATTTTCGATTTATTTATTTTGTCCTGAATGTTAAACTCACACTTATTAAAAAAACCTCTAAAAAATATGTTTTCTAAAGGGTTGCCACCCGCACGCGTCACTGGGCTGCATTGATCTGCTTACTGATCCGTTATAATTATAAAGCTAAATCGTGTGCATATTACGATGTTCTCGTCGTGCTTGGAAAATTTTTAATTATTTATTTTTTTATATAATTTTTTCTAAAGTTGTGTGAAATTGGCATATCTAGAGATATTTTCTGGGGCGCCTGGATTCTTTTAAATGGTATGTTCGTGTAAATGTAGTTTTAAGACAACAATTCTTATATTTATTTATTATTATAAATATATATATATTAATTTACATAATTGCAACACATATTTTTTTAAATAAATGTCTATAACACTTTTTTTTTAAATGAATTGAAAAATTACTTCTTCAAAATCACCATATCTAGTATAAGTATTTAAGTATTTCATAAGCTTAAAGCCCTTCTCGTTTCCACAGTAAGTGAGAGTCCCTTAAAGCGGATGACCGTCAAAGGGAGCCAGTGTCACCGGTCGTGTCGAACGATGGCCAATAAATAAATTCACTGCAGGGATCTATTCAACGGTACTTCCATAACGCTTTGCAAATATTTGTGAGCGATAAATTCGACAAGGGCGATTTAATGAAACCAAAACATATATGGGGTTGCTTATGACTAACAATATACGGAATTGTCGCTCGTCGATATATTTTATAAAATAATATAAATCGGAGCTCGATATTGCGAAGGTATTATAGTTAAATCGCTTTTATTTATTGTAATTTTGTTTATGGCCCCAATATATTTAATAAATCTATTGGATATTTATTGCGTTGTTACCGTATAATTATGTAATTAAATAAAAAAAAAATCTTTTCATAATCTTGAAAAAAATATATATATTTAGTATATTTTTATTACTTTTGTTCGTGACGTTGACAATTTTTGGTTCTTTTATTTATTATTTATATTTGATAATTTCTTATGGCCTTCTATTCTGCTTAATGAAACAAATCTAGGGGTTGATAAGGGAATCGTGACGTATTTATTACTTTCCTACCACGTACAAATATTCGTATGTCTAATTAAATAAATGTTGTATCCTTATAGCGTGCTTGTAAGTCATTAGCACTTTTACGGTTTGAGATTTGCATTTCGTTAATCTAAATTCTAAATTCAAATATAACTAGACACTACTAGAACTAGGTATTTAGACAAAGTATAATTTTGTTGTAAAAATATTTTTTTCAGATAACATATTTTTATTAACGAAATATTAATTATCCAATTACCTCTTTTTAGATTATACTTTTATTTTAAGCAAATGCTGATTACCATAAAATTAATATGTGGCCTATGAATGTAAACACTTTTAAAAAATATACAGATAACCAACAAATAATCTATCACGATGATATCGGAAATGCGTAGACGTTGCTAGGAGTTCAACGCTCTATCGGAAAAGTTCGAAACATCGTCACGTCCACGGATGCGTACAATTGCATTTCAAACTACGTCGCCGAAATAGAAAATTCCTCTTCATAGTTTTATAGTAATATTTTACTCAGTCAACTATTGGAATTCCCTTTATTTCATGAACAAGGAAAACTTTATTAAAAGCTAAGGTCTAGCTTAAAGTTGTGTTTGTTATTATCACTTTGTAATATTTTTTGATTATATGTATTTTATGACATTAAAAGTCATTTTCGAATAAATTTCGAAGAAATACCTGGATATTACGGATATTATATATAATATAATATAATAGTACGGTTATTTCGGATTCTCAATTAAATCGTCATAATACATTAAAAGCTACCGAAATAAAACACCGCTATCTAATCAACCCTCCTCAAGCGCGGCAAAAGTGAATACAACGGTAAAAGTGTTTAATTAAAATTTTCAACAGAATTAAGTACATTTCCTTCCCAATCTGGCCTGGCGGTGTCCCCTTCAGAGCTATTACTCCCCCGCGGCGCGCCACGTCATCCACGTGCGAAACGATCGTAGTCTCCCCCTTTGAAAATCTTTGTATTGCCCATTTTATTATTGTAACTACAATTGAATCGTGACAGTCTATTGTATTTACTAGAATCATATACACAATAATTATTTGTATGCAAGTGTAATATTGTAATGTATTGCCATAAATAATATTAGTAAATAGTTGTTTTAAAAAAAAGAAGATGAAAGATTGATTGTATTTTCATTTTAAGTGCTCTAAAAAATCTGCTATTTGAAAATAGTTCAGAACACAGCTTTTTAGTAAGCAGAGGGAAAGGAGTGTTTTAACACACTTTCATGCAAACTTTGAGGCAATTCATTGTCCCGAGTGATTTGAATATATAAACGTAGCATTTAAAATTATAAGAGCGCTAAATTTTTGCCATAAAATTTTAAATATATTTATTATTATATAATTTTGTATGGTATCTAAATGAATATAGATAATGATAGTATATAACTTATAACGCAAACGAGTCACAAGATAAGTTGTAGTACGTTATTGAAATTGGCAAGCTGCCACCGCAGTACAACGTTATAATATATATCTAGAGGTTTACTGTACTACTGAATTTACCGATTTTAATAGTAATTTATTATGGCTGCAGACCTTAAACATAATCTCTTTTAATGAGGTCAGCGTTAACATATTTTACTCATAAATAAATTAAATCATACTAAATCAGCTTCACGCTGTATCTCGCATACAGCAGGGTAGGCAGAGGGAACCTAGTGTTAAGACACTCCGTTTGTAAGTACTGTCTAAACGATATATTAACGACTATTAATACACAAAATTTCAGCTTTGCTAAAATTACGTAGGTGTCCCCCATACCCTCTGGAATCTCAATCTATTGTTATAATAAATATTTTCCTATAAAATCTATTTTTTAATTGTAGGTCAAATTGTATTTACAAATAAAAACAGGTCTTCAACAATAATTATTCAGCGTGATCATTATTACTTAAATATGTTTCAGGAGAGTCTCGGCTGCTGCAGGTGGACGGGGCTACGTTTGAACGCGCGACGGAACTGTTGCGTCGATCACCAGAATTTACAGTGCTTGCCACGCTTCGCCAGGAGCCCGCTAACTCTGGCACTATTTTATCTTTCTCGCACGGCTACAACAGGTACTTGATGTTTGTGTGACCCTAGCAACAGAAAGTCAGGTCCAAATTTACTGTTTCAATTGGTAAATTTCTATTTTCTATAATGTTATGCAGTATATTTGGATCTTGCGACGGTTTTGTTCTAAAAATATAGAAACTAATAAACAAATCTATATCTGTTACTTTGCATGAAATATTTGTGTTGACGTTTAGTTTGCTCCTGATTCTGACTTGAATCATGTTATATATATTTAATATCAAACATTATACGTAGAGTTTTTATTATTATATGATAGCTTATCATATTAAAAAAGATGAATAAGTAATACTTATCTACTAAAACTACCGTTTGGTGTCGGGTAGAACACCGGCATGAGCCCCCGGCGCGGTCGACGGCCGTGCAGCGCGCGCGCCCCAGCAGGCCCCCACGCCCGGTTCGGTCAACGACGCTCTCCGGTAAGTTCTAGATCTCAACATCGCTGCGCGCGCACGCATGGCGCCCCGCGGCATCCGTGCGCGCGCATAGGGGAGAATCATGTATCTTGGAATGTCCTGTGCCTCGGAATGCCCTCCTCGATCCATATGTAACCTTGTTACGCTCACTGTCACCTGCATGGCCGTACGTGTCGCGGGCGGGTCGACTTGCATGCTCCACCGCGCTCCCTCCGCCGTCGCCCATCTTGTGTTCTGTGTCTTGACGTGTACTATTCTGTGACTGTCTAACTGTTCCCTCATAAACCGTCTTTCAATGTTCAGCTGGATGTTGTCGTAAGCCGTATCGCTGTGGGCCCGCGTCCGCCTCGATAGACCACTGCCGGGCTCCGCACTTGCATTCCAAGCGACATGGGAATCTGTAACTGCACATTTCACTGTGCTGTAAAGAACCGGGTTCAGACTAGGTCGTCGTTATGATCGGAAAAGGCTGCCGGCGGTCAGTCGGTCGGTGCCGAATCTCCCTCCAGAATTTTCATCCACGATTGGACATTATAAATCGCGTCGTCCCTCTGGCTTTCCATCAGACACCAAGTAGCTCTATTGACACCGAACGCGATTCGTTCCGAGGTACATGGTCCCCTTCCCGAGCGAGCGATATTGAGATGTAGAGCGAGCCGAGGCCCGCTCGCAGTCGGTCTGCCCTCCCCCCCGTCTGCCGTCCGAGTATCTGTGGTTGTGTTCGTGTACCTCGGAACAGTTCGCTCGGAGGGAGGTTCTGAGAGCGCGGCGACGGGTCATGACACTCGGTAGCTATGTGCCCATGTGCTGTACAGGTACTTGGAGCTGCAGTCCAGTGGTCGCCGCGACGAGGTGCGGCTACACTACGTGGCGGCGGGAAGCGCCACAGCCCGTGTGGAGACGTTCCCGTTCCGCCTCGCGGACGGCGCGTGGCACCGCGTGGCGCTGGCCGTGTCGGGCGCGCAGGCCACGCTGCTCGTCGACTGCCACCCACTCTACCGTCGCCTGATACCACCACCAGATCGCAACTTTACTCAACCGCAACTGTCGTTATGGGTTGGACAAAGAAACAGTAAACATTCTTTATTTAAGGTAAGCAAAAAATATACATAAAAAGTTAAGTATTACAATTATTTAAAATATAATGTAGCTGGGTCCTAATGTACCGATTCTTAGCTTTTTTAAATCTAAGTTATCGAAAGGCAAATAAAATGATATGAAATTGAAATGTAATTTGAAATTGAGAATATTTTTTATTTTTTTTTCAGACCAATGATAAATTATAATTTTTAATTTATATAAATGCGTATATAAAAGTAGATGTTTCTATTGACTGAGGTAAGACGCACGCAGCCGCAACCGCTGATGATAGTTCGAAGTGAAATTTGATCAGATGTTTATTTTGATAACCCACTGAGAAGGGATATTGAAAAATTTTTATCCTGAAGGGGTGAAATAGAGGTTGAAAGTTTGTACGGGAAAATCTGTAAATTGGCACCGATTTTTTTTTTTATTTTAAATTCAGACTTAAAAATATTTCATTGAACACGTGCTCCACGGTTTATTAGAATTTAGCCCCTAACTGAAAATAATTTCATAAATATATTTAATAAATATTGTCGAATGATTCAAGCGGGCCAAGGCGCACAGGACCGCTAGTTGTTTATAATATTATAATTATTATCAAAATAACCAAAGTTTTTTTTAAATATTTCCAGGGAATTATACAAGATGTAAGATTAGTAAGTGGACCTCATGGCTACTTGGTGCAGTGTCCGGGGCTGGACTCCGAATGCCCTACCTGCGGGCAGTTTGCACTTCTTCAAGCTACAGTACAGGAACTAACTTCGCATATCCATGACTTATCACTCAAGGTTAATATTATTGTAGGCGCTAATAACTTTAGGTGCTGTATCCCGGAGACACCAGGCAGAGGAAACCTTGGGTTAAGACACATCGTTCCCCATTATCTGTCGAATTTTAGGGACATTGCATGTTTAGTGGCGGAACTCAACGCCGCATTTTTGCATCGGCACTAGAGCGCAAAAATTTTTTTTTCATTATTAGGCTAAAAAAGTCTTCAGATATTTTTTCACACATAAAAACTACACATCCTCCTAAAAACGAAGCACTATTAAATTCAATGGTCTTTCTAGTTGGTAGGTACCGAGGCGCGGCTGGCGCGGCTAGAGCAGTGCGACTGTCAGAAGTCGTGTTACTCCAACGGCACAGTGCACGCTGACGGCGCTACCTGGCAGAAGGACTGCAATCGATGCTCCTGCGTGGTAAGACATATTTCATTTGATTCTCATAATAAAAATAAAATAACCAAAATAGTACTTAGTAAAATGTATATTTCGATGCCATTAAGGGTTCAAATAAAAACTTAAATATTTTTGCATTTTCAAGCCAATGGAAAATGGGGTGAAAATTAAAATGGTATTATTAGTACCTATAAAATGATATAGTAATTTGTTTTACAGCATGGCGAAATTACGTGCAGGCCAGTAGAGTGCGACAGAGCAGAATGCAAAAATCCAGTACTTCATCCAGGCGAATGTTGTCCTACTTGCCTCAGTAAGTCTGAATATTTAAGGATTTCATATAAGGACTACTATAATAAATGTTATATATTTATTTCACTTTTAGTTCAAGACATATTCACTTAATTTTAATACATTTGTTTCTTTTCATAATATTTCCAGGGCAATGCTTATTAAAGGGGACTTTATACGAGCACGGGGAACGGTTCGCGCCCAAGGAGTGCGCGGAGTGTGTGTGCCACGACGGCAACATGCAGTGCACGCGCGTGGACCCCGAGACCGCGTGCCCGCCGCTGCCGTGCGACGCGCCCGACCAGTTCACCGTGCCCGGGGAGTGCTGCAAGTTTTGTCCAGGTATAGTTCTTATACGCAATGCTAAGACGTATTAACCGTTATGAATTTAATTGCAATTTATTTGCTTACATTTCACGTTCAAAAATCACACAATATTGTAAAATTTCAAAAATTTCAACTATAACGTTTAAAGTGTAATGTAGCTTTTATTTAAATTAATTATGTGTAGGTATCTTTTCAAAAATAATATTATATTTGATATACTTGCAGGAGTGGATTATTGCAGTATGGGTCATTCGTGTGACGACAATGCGATGTGTATGAATCTCAATACAAAGTACGCTTGTAAATGTAACCAGGGGTTCCAAGGTGATGGAATCACTTGCGAAGGTAAACACTTCAAATTTTAAAAAATATTCCATTTTATGTTTTCCTTTTATTGTACATGTTATACGACCTTATTAAAATTATCTTATGTTTACATTTATTTAGTTCATTTCAGCCTAATCAAATAAAAGTAAATTATTATTCAAAATTTTTTCACACAAGTTTGAGTTTCATAATTCAAATTTGCAAGGTTATATACTAATACTGGATGGAATATGAGGAAAATGAGGAATATACTTAACTTTCCTTCTGTCTAACCTGCTACGTGCAAAATAACGTGAAAAAGATTAACATAATAAATTTAATACTAATATTTCTCAACTACAGATGTGGATGAGTGTCAGCGAGCAGGAGGACGAGAGGGACACCACTGCCACTCCAACACCAGCTGCGTCAACGTGGTCGGTGGATACGTCTGTCAGTGCCTGCCAGGGTACACGCGCCGGGATAAATTTAATTGTGCTGAGGTATACTTATATTATATTTATTTTTATATGAAGTTTGTTACATATATGTATAACATACGACTATATTGAAAAAATGTTCAAAATAAGAAACAAATAAAATAGTAAATATTAGCACATCAGAGATTTTTCATAGTAAACATTGCATCTTTTTATAGCGGAGTGTCACTTATGTGAATCTTAATCCAATTTTTGTTCTAAATTGTGAGTTAACAGTCAGTTTGTCAGCTTATGACAAAAACTTATATTTTAACATTTTACAGTGTTATTTTCAAACACTCAAGATTATTAAATATAACCTACGGGCACGAGCCTCACTGCGTTAAAATTTGTATGGGTTTCTAAATATTTCCACATTGAAAAATAATAAAATGATAACAGATTTACTAAATAAACCACGTCCACGTCCAGGTGGATGAGTGTGCGAGCGAGACGCACGGCTGCCACGCGCATGCGGAGTGCCGCAACACGCCCGGATCTTACTCGTGCCGCTGCCGGGAGGGCTACTCCGGCGACGGGTACACCTGCCAGCGTGAGTTAAATATGTTTTGTTATTTTTTTTTTGCTTCAAATAATAAAACAGATTCGGCATAGAGAACTAAGTGCTTAGATATTCCGTTATCCTCTATCCGACAACATTCGAAACACTCGTTTTACCTTAGAGTAGTAATCGAATTACAATCGTCTTTTTATCAATCGGACAGTGACTACCTCTATTACGATAATTATTTCCTTTTTATGCTATCACTCAGTACTACAATTAATTATCTGGAACTATTCGCATATTCCTAAATAAAAATGAAGAACATAGATTATTAAAGTTTCTCACGAGACTTAATAAACATATTACTTTTAAATAATTTATAAAACATACCAAGTAAACAAAAGCAATAATCAATCTCGTATACCCACAGCAATCTGTACAGGGGGTTGCTTAAATGGAGGAGAGTGTGCGGCCCCGGAGCACTGCGCGTGCGCACGAGGCTTTACAGGCACGCGGTGCGAGCGCGACGTGGACGAATGCGAGGCTCATTCGACCGCGCGCGCCGCCTGCGTGCCTCGCGCATTGTGCGTCAACACACCTGGCTCGTACTACTGCGTGTGCCGGGACGGGTACAGGCGGGATCCGTATCAGGATCATTGTGAAGGTGAGACACGTTTGTTTGTATACTAAATACTCATGGAGTCTCGTTTTTTACCAAAAAGAAACCATATTAGTTTCTTCACTATTCTCTTTAATTTGTTTTATCTTTTCCTACAGAACAAAAAAGATTTTTAAATAAAATATAATTCCAGATGTAGATGAATGTGCCGAGGGCTTCCACACGTGTCACCAGAGCGCGCGGTGCGTCAACATTGACGGCGGCTTTCGATGTGAATGTGACACACACGAGTGTGAACTTAGTAAGTAATTCTTATCAATGAACATAACCAATATTTTAAGGACATTCCAGAAAGTTACGAATAACCGATAAAAATATATGATGTGTCCAAACCATAAATAATTATTATTTGGAAAAATATTATCTGGAAAAATTAAACTACACTCTAAAAATTATGTAACTATTATAAAGACAAAAATAAGAAATACAAAATAGAGCCTATCGTGACGCAGTGGTTAAGCATCTGTCGACAAACGCGATGTTTAACGCGAAGTTTAACCCCCCTCGAGAGAATTATTTCCCCGTTCTGATAGGCTAAATGCGATATTGTGAATGTATATATATGGGTAAATAGAGAGTATCTTGACCCTAAGTATTCTTGGTTACCCTATATACGATATCTAAAACGTGTCCCACGCCCCAGGCTGTTCGTGGCAAGGGCAGGTGGTGCCGGACGGCGCGCGCTGGGCGGAGGGCGGCGGATGCCGCGCGTGCGCGTGCCGCGGTGGCGTGGCGGCGTGCGCCCGCGCTCCCTGCGCCTGCGACCGTGACCGCGACAATACCTCGATTACTGTATGTGGTTTATTTATGTATTTGAGTTTGAGTTTGTCTGCACACTTTATCTCCGTAATAAATTTTATATAAAAAGTACCCGCTGCCACTGACTACCCCGCTAGATAAACCCTACACGTCCTACTTGACAAGTATATGCTAAATTTTACCTCTCTTCACTACTGTACGATGTCTCTCAATTGAATAGCAAAAGAATTTTCTTAATTATACATTGGATATATGGAGAGATACTTAAAAGTAAATACAATCTTTTATATTTCTTTTTCATCGCCAGATCCCAAGTACCCTGTCTCCGCCA
Source organism: Heliconius aoede (assembly GCA_037355905.1). Classification (NCBI taxonomy): domain Eukaryota; kingdom Metazoa; phylum Arthropoda; class Insecta; order Lepidoptera; family Nymphalidae; genus Heliconius; species Heliconius aoede. The sequence continues at coordinate 150,177 of JBAIZZ010000286.1, forward strand.
TCGACGCCGGCGGCGTGCTGCCCGCACTGCGACGCGCGCTTCCACTGCCGCCACCAGGAGATGCACCACGTCACCTTCCGCAGCGGCGAGCGGTGGCTCTACCAGTGTCAGATCTGCGAGTGTCTGGTACGTATAACTTGTTAAATATTTAAATTAATATTTTAAATGCACCGACGATAACTTACATTGATTTTAATTATAAATATGCGGAGTTGCCTTTTTATTAGGAAGTGGAAGCACTACGTTAATCCTACCATTTTAGGCCAAATATATAGTGAAAAACACAATTTAATTAATTTCTTCACCAATTTCCAGTTGGGTGAAGTCGATTGTTGGGAGCCGGAGTGCGAAGAAGGCGCAGATTGCTGCGCAGAGGCAGGGGCGGTGGGGGGTGGTGGCGGTAGTGCGGGGGTACCGGGGGGTGTCGCCGAGGAGGGGGGCGAGTGGCGCGCGCCCCACCGGCTCGAGCTGGCGGGGTGCGCGCCGCCGCACTGCCCCACGTGCCAGGTACGTATTGATAGATGACTAAGTGATTATAATGCTTATGTTGTGAAATACTGAATAATGAAACAGTTTGTGTAAAAATATACGAATAGTATTTCTTATTAACTGTTTAACACATTCTAATATATTCATAACTAGTGCTGCTTCGGGACCAGGTCTGCTTTAAAAATGTAGAGTAAGGCATCGCCTAAACGAGCGGCTACTACCCGATTGTAAAAAATTTTCAATTTCAATTGCAATAAAATTACTGTTTCAAAATTTCTGATAACTGGTTTTATCATATGCACCAGACCTGAGAAATCCCCAGTTTATACATAAAATAATATTAATTATCACATGTCTAACAATTAATTATTTACTTAAAATCACCTTACTGCTTTAAAATCTTAATATGAATATTAAATTTAGCTTCATTCATTGCATATTACTAAATTCTATCCCTGAAACCAGGTAAGTAAGGCTTTGTGAGGCATTCCATCAGGTATCGTGTGAAACTGTCCGATCGCTTGCTGACTCTACTTGCTTGTTACTGTGTTGTTAATAATTGTGTTCAGTGCCGGCTTTATTAAAAAAAAAAAAGAAATATAAAAATCAAAATTTAAATTCATAATCCAATTACAAAAAAAAACCAAACATACAAAAAAATAATATATATATTAATAAAAAATGTTATACCAAAACAAAAACCAAACTTTACAAACACTTGTATGTATTACATTATACAATGTTAACATTATTAGATCATTAAACACTTTTTGTTGGTAAACATCAGAAAAAAAAAATAGCAAATTTGAGGGTATATCGCAAAAGCCGGTGCTATGACTAACCAAGCCTCGGCCATTCCGGCCGTCGAGTGACACCGGTTTCCGCTTGTTGCAGGGCGGGCAGTGTGCTACTTTGGTGAGCAATATCGCGTGTTGTGTGCATCGGTAACCATCCCCACTCTTCTTACTCATTCATTACATTGCTATTAACTGAATTTATTTGTGCTTTTGCCTTCCATTTGGTATTTAAAATATAAATATCCTCTTATAATATGATTAAAAAATATATATAATATATTTATTGATAATATTTCATAGAAACATTGATTACAAGAGCTGTTGTTTTTTTTCTTCATAATAATTAAATATACTAAATAGAAGGCACATCATTTCAGGTATCATATTACTTTGCATGCCCCTATTATCAAACCCCCCTTAATTTCGCATGGTGATTTCATTCAAACTACTACTATTTGTTGTAATGTAATTTCTCCATTACAAACTGAATTGGCATGGTGATCAATTAGAAATCTTATTGTAATATTTCCTTCAGTTATATTTTATTTGGACAAAGCAGCCATTTTAATCACCAAATTTAAGCTTTTTTTAACTCTGTCGAAGTAATTTACCCCAAGATGCTGCTGAGAATATTAAATTTTACGTTACTTTCCGTTAAAATATATTTACTTGTCTACGTCATTTATGTAATATTTTTTTATTATATACAAAGGTATATTTTCTTCATTTATACTGTTCTTCTTGGTTAACGCATTACAATCTGTATCAGAAAAAGTTCCTAAAATTATTAGCACCAATGTCCTAGTTATAAATGTCCTATTAATCATATTTTTATAGTATTACGTAGTTTTTATTAGACAATAGTAGTTATCTTCTAATTATTTATACGTTTGTAATACGTACACTCAAGAAGATGGTATTATATTATAGAATTTATTATTTTGTCAGAATCGTAGTGTCCCTATTGATGTTATTAGTAATTACGGACAATGCCACTTATATTGTCGAGTATCACATATCTGGATAACGATCACATTTTATTAGTAAGAATGAATTGATAACTGATTTCTTTACCTTTTCTACATTCATTTCAAAACTAGCTTAAAAAAAAAATTTGCTCAGTAATTCTTGTTTATTATACTAGTTAGATTAGTAGGTAGTATTACATATACATGTAGTCTCGTGCAAAAGTATTATAGAAGTACAGTACAGTAAGTACCGAGTAGTACGTGTCGTGTCAAGATATGGGGATTCGCAATACGAGTGGCGTGGTTCGTGGTGCCGGCGTGGCGCTGTCTGAGTGAGTGTGTATGTGTGTATTGCGCAGAGCGCGACGCGACGTGGCGGCGGCGCTGGCGCTGGCGGCGCTGTGGTGGGGCCGAGCGCCGCGCCCGCACCGCAAACACCGCGGCGCGCGGCGCTAGAGCCGCCCTGAGCGCGCGCGCACCCCTTATTTATTCTAGATAGACCTAATGTTAACCAATTAACGAGCGGGCGCCGCTCCCGGCCTTAACTGAGCGCGCCCGCGCGGCCTCCGGCCCCCGCGCTATAGCAATACTAGTTACCGTACCGAGCGGGTCTCGGCTCGGGACGCATCTGTACGATCGCTTATCATTATATCTTAGACTTGTACCATGTAGCCATTGCAGCGAGCCCGCGCGGCCGGCGGGGGCGCGCGGGCCGCGGGCGCTCCGAGCGGTCTCGCCTCTCGCAATCCGATAGTCCTGTAGATACTAAGTTTCTATGGCGGGACCGCCGCGGCCCGCGCGCTCGCGCCCCTGTTGTAAGATTTTTTTTCATAATATATTATAGTTTTTTTGTTTGTCTTTATATAGAGATCGTTTTCATGAATATTTTGAAAATAACCAAAAAATAGGTACCAAATATAGAAAGATACGATTGTTTCCTAATTTCATAAAGCATTTTAATGCTTGCATGTTGTATTGTGTTCAGAAAATTATAATTAAAAAAAAGATATCCTTATTATTTCGTTTTAATAATTGTACCCACCCTGTAAGTTAAGTTAGTGGAAATTGTTACGATATCAATTATCTGGTCAATAAAATAAAATGTATGACAATAAAACACCTATTATTTTCCAACACTTCACATATATATCCATCAACAATAAATTTCCCGATAAAACATTATGATTAAAATATATTAAAAATAAAGTTCTTTAGAAAAAAAAAATACATAATCAATAGTTTTGACATTCAAGTATGATATTTCCTGTAAATATATAATTTACACTGGGGCAGGGGGTGCGTGCGGTGTGGTCACGCACGCCACGCGCAGCGGCAGCGCGGGCTTGAGGACGGCCGCCGTGCGCTCCAGCGAGCTCGTCACGAGCATGTAAGCCGTCGCGAATAGAGTCACTGTCTACATATTATAAAATTATCAGTATTCAATGTCCTAGTAGAGAATATAATTAAATTTACATATACAACATTATTTTCTTGTTGCATTCTTATAAACATCAAGTCTTTCAATAGTATTTGTTAACAAGAGAACAAGAAGACCGTATTGATTGCTAAAAATGAAAAAATATATACTTATTTTCAATTAAAAAATCTAATTAAATTTACCTTTACAATAATAATAACGCAGCCGAGCACAGCTAGGGAATTCGAGAACATGTGGAGCTCCATGCGCGCCAGCCGCGCGCACCCCGTACGGTAGAGCGGTGTATTGCAATTCTCCTCTTTCTTCAATTATACGAAGGTAATATAGGTATATGTATATATATATATATATATATATATATATATGTGTGTGTGTGTAAGGGAAAAAATAGTATCTGCGAAATAGAAAATATTAAATGTTGATTTATTTGTCACTTGGCTCTTTCACAACTTACTTTTCCATGTAGGACACGGCCACAGCAGGAAGGTGGTAAATTGAGGCGGTGTTGGTACCAATCGGTATAAGAGTGGGCCCCACAACATTTCAACTGAAATTTTATATTATAGTAATTATATTTATGTTTTTTGTAATAAAGATGTTTATTTAATAATATATTATAACATAATTTGAGGTCAGTCGCGACCTCGTGAGATAATAATAAGCGTGTGTCTGTAAAGTGACGGGTTGTGCTGCTGTTACCGCCACCTACACTAAATGCTTTTAAAATTCGGCAGAAAGTGGGGGATGGTAGTGTCTTAATGGGGATGCGAGTGTCTTAACTCTAGGTCCCCAGGTTCCCTGTACATACTCTGCTCTGTACGGGGTACCCCGTATCCCGGAAACTGAAATAAAAATATTTTCCCACCTCTAATTGCATAGAAGCAAATGCATCCCTGACCGTTGGATAAAATTGTTCATACGACATGGCACGCAACATGCTCGAGTTCAGAGAAGTGGTGTCGCGCACCACCCGCGACAGTCCCGTCAAGGACGAAATGCCAGTGGAAAGTAACATCATGCCCGACATTACTAATAACATCAACTGAAAAATTTATTAATAGAATCAGCAAAGTAATAAAACGTAATCGATTGCAACATTACACCAAGATATTCTTATTTAATCGGTATACAATAGGTAAATTTGACATATAGTGCTATATCCAATCAACTAAGTGAAAAAAAACGTACGGTAGTCGCAAGCGTGACTGATCTTGGGTGATAAGGAACCATGGAAGCCAACCAGCACGCGGGCAGGCAGAGCAGTGCCCCCGCTATGAATAGCATGCTGACTCCAAGATCCACACCTAGGTCTGATGTCCAGAAGTAGTAGGACATGCGTAAGAGGCTCCAGGCAGTTGAACATCCTAGTATGGCTCCTCCGCTCTAATAAACAAAATGTTATATTAGACAAGAAATACATAAACAATTTACTTATTAAATTTACTATTAAATCACAAAAAATAAATCAGCTTCATACTATACCCTGCACACAGCAGGGTAGGTATAGGGAATCTTGTGTTAAGACTAATATATTTAGTTATATAAAATAAGTATTGAGGATAGTCGTGGCGCAGGGGCAAAAAATGGGCCAGTAAATGTGAATGGTTGTGGATTTGATCCCCACTCGAGGAATATTTATTTAAATGTATATTAACATTTTTTCGCTCTATTGTCGAGGCAAAGCGCGGCGTTGAGTTCCACACTTTACCTCGCACACACTCAACACGCAATGTCTCCAGGATTCGGCAGAAAGTGGGAAACGGAGTGTCTTAATACTAGATTCCCTCTGCCTACCCTGCTGTATGCGGGATACAGCGTGAAGTGGATTTTTTTTTTATCATCTAGGTAAAAAAAAAACAAAATACATACAAGCAACAGTCCAGCACACGAGAACAAAACTAAGCCACTGTTTCTCATTTTAGCAAAAAATAATTGTGTTATAAATAAAATATTTTTGTTATTTATACAATCTGTGCACGTTTAACTTTAAAAATTCAATAATTTTTTCATTATTTAATTTAGACGTCAAATGACAGAATATTTTTTTGTTATTTTACTTTGTATGTTGCTAATAATAATGACTTATTGTTTGTGCCTAATAATACTAATAAAATACTTTCAGGATTTTTAAAATATTTCCCCTTTTTCTGTCTATTTTTTGTTCGCTTTTTACTGACGGACGCATTTTGACGAAACTATTTTTGGTACAAAGTTTGGTCCTCGACATTATCTGTTCTATAAAAGATATCAGTGTAGCTTTTTTTTAAAATTTACCATGCATAAGCATGGTAAATTTTATTTTTTAATGTTAATTATTAAAAAATAATAAATGAAATTATTATAAATATACTACTTCATTTCCGTCATTGTTTTCATTCGAATTGCTTACGCAAGGAAAGTTTCCAGCAGCGACTAGATTATAACATTTTTTTATCAACTTCACCTACCCTGCATAGAGCATGATAGGCAAACAGATCCTAGTGTTAAGGCACTCCACTCCCCACTTTCTGTCGAGTTTTTGAATGGCGGAACTCAACGCCGGACAAAAGCCTTGGTGTCAGAGCGAAAAAACGAAAATAATTTTTATAAATAATAATTCATTCCCCGTGGTGGAGATGGGCCTATGCACCAGGACGACCTCTGTAATAACGGAATATTTTTTTTAATTACTTATTTTCATATAATTTTATTAAAATATTTTTAAAAGTGGAGCAAAAATTGGTACTAAACTGGCTACCTTAAGTGAGTTATCAAATGAAATGGCTCTGGCTAAGCTAAGCTTGTATCTCAGAAAAAGTTCGAGACTCAGAATTCGGCGAAGAGTTTTGACACCAGGATCCCTCTGCCTATTCTTCTGCGCTTGATATAAAGCTTAAAATACTGTTCTAAGTAAAATATAATTTTACTATCCTTCAAAAATATTTTTAAATAGTTGTATTCTTTCATTTATTAATTAATTTAAGCGAATCCAACGTACAACACATCGAATTTGCTAGGTTATTATATTTTCATGTAAAATTTAATTAAAAATTATATTGGTGCATACCATATAATGCGCCTACTGGTTCTATAAAATCGAATTTAAAACATTTTCTCCTTTACTAGAAACATTTAATATCCCAAAATGAGAATTTTAAGTTTATTTACATTATTTATTTGCGTTATATCGCTATCAGCACGACACCCGCTGAGAACCAAATATGTCTATGAATTTGGTAAGTAATTTATTAATTTTGATCATAACGTTATTTTATGAATATACCAATCGAGCCGCGGACGCACAAGCGTATACATAAGAATATATAAGCATTAAATATTTTCATGTCCTCGTTTGGTACCTATTCCTGATGAGTATGAAATATATTCCAGGTTTCGACGTGGGTGCTGTAGCTTTTGCTCAATCTGGACGAATTGGTTTATTTGAAAAGAGTGTAACAATTCCTGTAGTGGTATGTCTTTATCTTTCAAATTATATATATATATATATATATATATATGTGTGTGTGTGTTTTTATATTATGACACTATATTATAATATGTAAATTTATATGAACATCTTGGAAGGCACCCGAATTCTTCTTCTCTTCTTCCGACGACTTTAACCGCGATGGTCTCTCGTGTGCAGTGTTGAATTTTGCTACTCAAAGAAATAATGTCTCGAATCCAGGCGGAAAGTGGAGACTGGTCTTGTCAGCTAGAATGTAGCAGTATTGCCTTCCAAAATTGCTTGCAAAAGTTTATTTGAATTAAGAATATTTTTAATTTGATTTATCCTGCTATGCGGACAAAATGTTGAACCATCTCTAAAAAGTCCACCCATAATACGTTGTAAATTAATATCTTCTTCGTACCTAATTATATATATTTGATAATTACCCATTTATCATTGTTATCGTTCTAACGTTCAATGGCAGAATTAAATATTTTTTGTTTTTTAACATCTAGGTGCCAATATGCTCCAGATTGACTTATGTACGTGTTGAAGTCGACGATTTTATCTCGCAGCCCAAAGTGATATTTGACAAACATTTCTCTGCCATCATCATCAAGTTCGGGACCTGGCAGTACAGCAGGTCCTCATATGTGGTCATAGCGAAAGCTATACCACGTAATGATCATTGCGATGAAAACAACCGATATGCAGAAGGACCAATAATGTACAGAGCCTAATAGCACAGTGTCGTCAGTCAGTACAGATTCGAAATTAAATATAAAATGTCATTATAAGAATTTAAGTAACATTGAACTCACTCAGATAACTTGTTGGGAATGTATCATACTTATATGAACATATCATATTTAAAAATATACGAAGATATTGAAATAATTAAAATATACTTATTTATTTTAGAACATAATTTATTACTCCAGGTTTAATATATGTAAATAAAGTAACATATATAATTAAATCGTTGGTCAATCGTTCATCAACGTTACCTTGCACCAGATTTTTTCTTTTTTATGAAAAAAAAGTTAGTTTGAAGATAAAGAAAATATGGATATTTATATAATATTGTTAGCAAAGAAAAAAGGTTTCATAGAAATATGAAACAACTGATAGAAATATAACTTAAATGTCATTTTTTCTTATAGCTATACAATTTAGAGTATTTAATGTATATAGTTCCTTAGATAATGCAGATATTTGATGAATACTGACCAAAATTTTGTTGTATGTTTAAAATTAGTATGATCAAATACTGAATATATACTGTTATGTGTGTTAAATGTAAAGTGAAAATTGTACTGAGCTCTTCGTACAGTAAGAGTTTTAAAAAGCGGATTTGCCATTGATATTTTTCAAGTTTTGTCATATTCATTTCACAATTACCAAATTCGGTTATTATAAATTGAGATATAATAGAAAATTCTACTTGACTTTTCTACTTTAATTAATTAATAATTAATTGAATTATTAATTCTACTTCACTATAAGAATATGCATCCATTACGAGAGCGCGCCTGCGACAAACTACTGGAGCATCCGTTACTGCGTACACCGCCGCCGGAGCCAGAGCGGCCTCGACCGCCGCGTGTGCGCAAACCGAGAGAGTTCAAACTCGTAAGTATATTACAGTGCTATACGTTTACACTTTTATTTATATGTTGGTTAAAACTGAATTTGAACTTATCATTTCAGCCACCTAGGTTTCCTTTACTTTCGAAGGACTTCTATGCGGCTTGGTGTAACCATCAGAAAGAGGTAAATCATTTTTACATAATAGTATTATATATTTAATCCTGTACTATCTAGTGGATTGAGGCCAGGCGCAGGGGGAAAATATGTGACTGTAGGTTCCCTTTGCCTACCCTGCTGTGTGCGGGATACAGCGTGAAGCTGATTTTTTTTTTTTATTTTTATACTATCTAGTAAAACATTAATAGTGTCATTTATGCTCTATTTCTGTTATTTATTAGTTACAATTGTCTAAACACAAAGTAGATGATCATCCACCAGAACTATTTCCGGAATTGTATTTAAAACCGCGGCGTCTGGACTACTATGCTCGTCAACTCGAGGAAAATATGAATGTCAATAAGGAGCTTTTAAAACGTATCAACTTAATACAAAGAACAGGTGTAAGTCAAATATCTTTATTGCAACATGATAAGATAGTTAAATTTTATTTAGCTCTACGGTGTATGTCATAACAGGGCAGGTGGAAGGATCAAGGAACCCAGGAACCTAGGAGACTGTCTCCCGTTCTCCACTTTCCGTCGAATATTATTATTCTGACTACTTAGTTGAATGTTAATTTAAAAGTCATAATTAGTGCATAATAATAATAGTATATTAATATTATATTTAACAGGGTTTTGTGGATTGTTGGATGTATCCCGAACAAACTGATACTTATAACAAATTATTGTGTAAGCAAAGACAAAGGGTGCTCGATGAAATAAGGAGGCAGAATTTCTATCTATATTCTAGACTACTGATAGCTGTAAGTAAATAAACACTTGGACTTATAGAAAAAATATTTTAGTAATTTGATATTACTATCTTAGATTCTTTTGGGGTAAATTTGAACCCTAACATGTTTAATATAGCTTATTTTTTTTTTTTTTATGGGAGAGGACAAGGCAAACGAGCGTTCGGGTCACCTGATGGAAAGTGATCTCCGCCGCCCACGACCCCATGCAACACCAGAGGAGCCACAGGTGCGTTGCCAGCCTTTAAGGTGGAGATGAAGGGCACCGGGGCCCGGCATTACCTAATGCGAAACGCAGTGGCAAGGGCCACTACTTCACGCCGGTTTAAGATGCCGGGGGTGGTATTAAATCCGGTCGAGTCTGCCCATGCGTGTTGCCATTACTGGCGACGTGACTCTTCCACACGTACTTTAGTCGCCTCTTACGACACCGACAGCACCAGGGTGATCCTATTCTAAGCCGGGACCACACGGCTAAAGAATATAAAAACAGAATATTTCGTTTCATTTTTTTTTTTTGTAATATATTAAAGTATTTTAATTCAATAGAGATCCGAACAACCACTTACAAAAGAACTTGATGAACTATGGAAAGATACGAAGCATAAATTAATACTTGGAGCTTCGTAAGTTATATTCAAGCTTACATTAAATTATTAATAAAATATATACATTAGAAAATCTATTGTATTTATTATATATATATATATATATATATATATATAATCGCTACGACGATGGCGACACCGCCCACGTAAACGGCATCTTCACGCAATAAATCAATCGTCTTGCTGTAACAGCCGTCCATGTGCATATATATATATATTAATTTAATTGTATTTCAGATTGCCTTTCATTCTTTTCAAGACTGAAAAGATTGACCGCGACATCAGAGACCCCGCATTTGACAAACATCCCAATATTCAACGTACAAAGTATCTATCGTAACGTTAATTATTTTTTATAATTTATTTTTATATGAGAAATTTTTTTTATTTAAAATTAATTTTGATGTTTGTCTAATTTATTTTAGAATATCGATGGAAATATGGGTTGTAGGTGGTTCTAAAATAGGACGAGTAACTGTCGAACTTTTTAACGATATTGTGCCAAAAACATGTCATTTGTTTCTAAGTCTTATCAAAGGAGATGCACGAGGCCACGCGTATATGGGAACTAGATTTTTTAGGTAAAAATATATACTTTATATAATTGTAAAAAAATAATAAACTCCTTTCATACCTATTTCATTTTATTAAAGACGAAGACAGTGTATTTTTTTGTTTATTAAAGACTAAGATAAGAATTATTCAATTATAAATCACGATGTAACTTTAAAAAAATATGTAAATAATAAATAAAGTTAAATTATAAAACGCAGTCAGGTCGTCAAAGCAGCGGTGTTTTAGCTTCAATTCCCATTCGGAGAGATGATATATTTTCATTAACTGTTAACAAGGAAAAGCGCATATTTAAGTTCATATTTATGCTTAGCTGTTTTTGTTTATTTCTTTTTTTTTATTTTAAGAGTTGTGCCCAACTTGTATTGCCGCGGAGGAGATGTTGCAAAAGACAACGGCTTTGGCTCTTATTTACCGGAAGGAGTTGCAGATCCATGTGAACCGGAAAATTTTAGATTAAAACACTCTGTTCCCGGTAAATTATATTTATTTTTAGAATATATTTACTTGTGTAATTTAACAAATGTTGTATATAAAGAAACTGGGGCGAAACATGGGACGATGGACGTTCCTGTTCGGTTAGAGAGTGGAGAAGTGTTCTCTGTACCGACACATATGAAGAACAAAAGAAATAACATTCAAAGAAGCTTTAACTAAAAATCAATAATTTGACTGCAGAGGGGCATTTTGATGATTTCCAGGTGTATTGTCGATGGTGGTAACGCCAGACAATGAGGTGTACGGACAATTTAATATAATATTTAAGCCGCTGTCACAATTCGACGGCAAGAATGTTGTATTTGGTAGAGTAAGTATTTCTGTTATGCAAATTTTTTTTACATTAAATATCAATATTATGGAAGCCAGTCATGGCGCAGGAGCACAGGCGTCTACAAGCGCGACAGGTTGTGGGTTCGATTCCCACTCGAGGAAATTAAATATTTGATATTTTCATTTATTCGCTCTGTTGTCGAAGCAAAGCATGATGTTGATTTCCGCCACTCAACACACAATGCCTTCAGAATTCAGAGTGTTTAAGCAATAGGCTCTCTCTGCCTGTCCTGCTACATACACGATACAGCGTAAATTCGAAAAAAAAATGTATTATTAGTTATAATAGTTGAAAATTCTGAACAATTACAGATAGTGGCTGGCCCCACTCAAGCTCTGGAAAGAATAAGTGCATTAGGTCTGCCCTTGGGTACCACAACGTCTGACATTACAATTCGTTACTGCGGTTGGTTCACTCGTTCTGGACAGTATCGTGAAGGAAATCCTAACACAATTAAATTCCCTCCTCGCAGGAAGATTAAAAATTAAGTTCAATATGGTAACACCGTGGAGATGTTTGATATATTAATTTATACATATATTATCGGAGAGACTATATATACTTATTATTTATATTTTAATATATTATACGAAATGGTTTGTTTTTATTTTAATAAATAAAATATACTTTGAGAATCAATATAAATTTTTATTACACACATATTATGCACCTACATTTACAATGCAAATTAATAAATGTAATGTACGGTACGAGCCGGACCAATCAAACGGTCGGCGAACTATGCTATAAATATTTGACAGTCAAACAAAAAGTTTCGGTCACTTTTCTATTCGTTCACTATTCTGTCACTCTATTTTCACGAATAATCCACATGAAAAAATTAGCGCCAGCACCTGGAAAAATTTAGATTTGATACATGAGGTCAAAATTTATATAACCTAGCATTATTTTATCCCTTATAAAATAAAGTAACAAATAAACGAGAAATGTCGATGTGCCGTTGTTCAATTCCCACTTGAGACTTATCATTTCGTCGCCTGTCAACTGGTGTAGCTGGTGTTAAGACACTCCGTTCTTCTCTTTCGACCGATTTTTGTAGGCATTCGAGTGTTGAGTGGCGGAACTCAACACCACTCTTAGCCTCGACACCAGAGCGAAGAAATGAAAATATAAATGTATATAATATAAATATTTCACTTCCTCGAGTGGCGATCGAACCCACAACTATCGCGTTACAGTCACACCTTGTGCCGCTGCGCCACGACGGCGTCAAATATAAAGTATATGAGAGAAGTACATAGACATATTGTGTCATACCATAATCAACGCTACGACGATGGCGACACCGCCCACGTAAACGGCATCTTCACGCAACAAATCAATCGTCTTGCTGTAACAGCCGTCCATGTACATAGTCGTTGGGTTCTGCGAGTATTTACAGTCCCGTCGCTGAAAGTATATCGTATGTTATCTATAAACATTTGCCAATATGTACATTTAAAGCTAAAAAAAGTTTATGTTATGAAATGTCAAATTTAAATTAATTGCTATTTTTAATCTAAAAAATATGTACTCAATTTACATTTTAAATATTTTACATACGATGCCTTTGAAGTAACCTTAGATCCACGCTGTACATACTGTGTATTTAATTTTTTACTTACGGTCTTAATTTATTCACATTCGAAATATCTATTCACATTTATATTTTCATTTCCTTGCTCTGGTGTCGAATAAAAAATAATAACTAAGTGTATATTCGGCGTCCTGCCCGTTTACTGGTTCTCGACTAAGTCCATTGAAAGTATTTGATTTTGTGGTTTCCAAAAAAATAATACTTAATTTTTTTTCTTACTTTATATTGTTCAATAACCGTAATGAAAATCTTCATTAACACTAGAGGGTATAGTAAGTTAATAATCTACATATGCATCACCTTTCCCGGATAAATTTCCTGGCAACAGCTCTCAGGAACATTATCATTCCAGTCCTTGTAACTTCTGACCCCGCAGCATTGTAAGTTCGTTTGGGTTTCGTCCCAGGCCCTCGTATACTCGTGTCTCACTCCGTAGTTGGGTATCGAGGCGTGCATCTCGCGCTCCAATGTCGTCAGCACTTTTTCTCTAAATACAAAGAGAAGGATCCCTCCGACAAGCATCACCACAAATATAATGAATACAAGAATGTAATACTGCAATAGAAAAATCAATTAACGCAAACTTAAAGTGTAGGTAAAAATATTCGTAGGTGAAAACATATAATATGTTGAATCTATGAAAAATAAATAAAACCACTATTTGGCAGACGATGGAAATTATGAACAAGAATATTCACACTACAGTCTCCATACAAACTGGATTAACACAAAGTAAAATAAATAGAAAAGAGCCAAGAGCTTTAAAGAGCCACAAAATTTTCGCTTGCCCACAAAAAAATTAATCTATTTATTCATAAGAAAAAATAAATATATTTATTCATATATAGGTAGTGTTATATAAAAACGAAGATATAAAAACATAAGTATAACGATTTTTAAATGTTTTTTTTTATAAAATAAATAATATTTGCATATGAAACTAAGAGCCGCAGTTTCACATCCAAAGAGTCGCATGTGGCTCGCGAGCCGCAGTTTGCCGACCCCTGGCCTAGATCATCGAACAACGTATACATTTTGTTCCTAGAACGTATACAATAAATACAGTTTTAATATTATACTTTTTTTAAAAGTACATTAAAGGCAAGTATGACAGCCGAGTTTTCCCTCACACATAATTATAGCTATCACAATATCAATTATACCTTATTTATTCTAAAACTGAAATTCAATCGCCGTTTATTCTGTGCCTCAAATTGAGTTTAAAATTTAATTTTTAAATTTTATAATTTTAATTCTATGATATAAATGAAATCAAGGTAACTCTGTCAAGTAATGTCATTGGAAGTGTTTTAACTTTATGTTCAAAAACTCTAACACTACTTTTTCACGTGTTACAGATTTAATACTTTTTTCAAAAGTACATTAAGGGCAAGTATGACAGCCGTGTTTTCCCTCACGCATATTTTTATAGCTATCACAAACTCCATCATACCTTATTTATTTATTCTTCAACTGAATTTAAATCATCAATTTTAAGTCTGAATATTTCAATTTTAATTCTATGATATAAAAGAAATCAAGGTTATTCCGTCAAGTAATGTCAGTAATGGAAGTTTTTTAATGTAATATTCAATTATCAATACTAAAAAAATTCTTCAACTATTATGTTCATCAAACAATTTTTTTTTAACGTTACAATCTACAACTTTCAAAATTAGCTCTGTGACATAAACGATTTTCTCGTTTCATCCTTCAAATCCAACTAAAATATATCTTATTCTGTGTCACATATTTATGTTCCCTCCATGCTATAAACAAAAACAAAAAAAATCTGTCATGTGGGATAATCAAAAAAAATATTTTCAAACTTAAATTATTATAAATCCGTTTATTTTTTCTACATACTCCTTATTTAAACAATGATAGTAAGTTTCGCGAACATGTAGCAATTTATCATGCACTCTTCAAAAAAATTATTGAATGAACCACACAATTTTTTGTAGCATCAAATACAGGATAGG
>JBAIZZ010000286.1:165493-231757 GCA_037355905.1 Heliconius aoede
AGTGACAAGACTCGCCGTTTTCGTAGTGTCACGACATTCCGTTTTCGCAGTGTTGATGCGTTGATCTAAATGATCAAGTCCCCGCATTGCGTGATTGTATTTCCTGACCACTTCGGGGCGTTCAAGACACCAGACACCATACTCAAGACACCAGACATCAGACACCAGACACCAGACTCAAGATACCGGAAACCAGACACCGGACTCAAGACTCGAGACACCAGACACCAGACACCAGACAAGACTCTCCGTTTTCGTCGTAGTGTATAAAGTACACCAGAGGTCTCGCTGGCATAAAACGTCATATAATAATATGAAACAAATTGCCATCACCGTCCACCGCACGTCGTACTACAATCCCGTACATCAAAAACAATATATTGGTTATTACGATATTCTTTTGAAGTTGTTTTTTTTATATATGTATTGATTGATGATTAAACAATTATGAGCTTCTCAAGTATAT
Source organism: Heliconius aoede (assembly GCA_037355905.1). Taxonomy (NCBI): domain Eukaryota; kingdom Metazoa; phylum Arthropoda; class Insecta; order Lepidoptera; family Nymphalidae; genus Heliconius; species Heliconius aoede. The sequence goes on from JBAIZZ010000286.1 coordinate 165,960, forward strand.
TTTTATTTTGTAGATATATCGACACTCGCAGTCAATCGATTCCGTGCTCAAACAGAAATGATTAAAAGAAAGAGCACGCGCTATCGTCTTTACGAGGTGTAAAAGAGATGCGTAATGACAAACGGCTATCTTATCCGTGATAACTTTATCACGTGACAACATTTCACTATCAAAATAGCACTTTATTACTGAGATTTAAGGGCGTTTTTCTATTGCGTATTTACAACCTGAAGTTGGCCGTGATAAATTTCTTGTAGAACACTAAACGAAATCGAATAGTTAACTTTTTTTTTTCATGTGGCTATTATTAAACAATTACAGCATATTTTCAAACATGTGAATATACTTTTGTGGCGCCTTTTTTCCCAGGAATCGAATGCGCTTGTCCGATTTATTCTATCATTAATAGTTTTTAAATGGGGGCAGAAAATAGTTTTCGCGCCACTCGAAAAACCCGACTTTAAAGTATATAAGGAGTGCGTTATCGCGCTCCGTCTGGCATACTTGCCAGACGGAGCGCGATAACGCGCTCCTTGATTAATTGATTAATGTTACATTTTTCTCGTCGTATTTATACATAATTGTATAACGATTGCCAAGAAAAATTCTGCAAGGGAAGACTTTAGCTTAAAAAAATATATTTTCATGTCAAGATTTTAATTTGATTATTGAACTAAACAAGCAGTAAAAACATAATACAAGAAACCACATGCATACCGTCAACAGCATACATTTGACCTCCTTGGCCGCGCCGCAGCAGCCCAGCACGGAGAGCACCATCATGGCGGCGCCCATCACCGCCACCACCGCCAGCGACGCTATGAACATGTTGTTGCTCATTAGAGTGCTCGGGAACGCACGGGACGTCCAGATCCATGCTCCGATTGCCAGTGCCAGTACACCGCCGAGCTGGAAAATAAATTATGAAATTATTTTTTAAAATAATTATTTAGTAGTACTTTGCAGTAATAGTAGTTAACATTTCATTAATAAAACACATACTTATTTATATTGTACATATTAAAGAATGACAATACATAATTTAGAAATTGATCATCTATTTCTGCGTATATAATTTTGACCTATTTTCAAATTATAGTGATCTCTTATGCTGTCTTAAGAGTACTTACACAAAGACTATATAATGACTAGTATTAATAATATATTACAAATGATAAATATGCAATATGTACTTACAAAAGTCAGTATGTTTACAACGACCAAAGAGACTTTCATGCACCGCCCGCAGGCGTCCATAGCGCCGCCCATGGCCATCGCCACTCTGCAACGATTATATCATAACATATTGTAATTTTTATGCTAAACGTTGGTCAAAACTCATTGTTTGTTGTAAAATAGTATACGCATAAGTTATAAATAGGTAATTATTTCTATCTTAAATAATTTCAGCAAAGGTTAACCTTTAATTATATTCTAAAACAGGTTAATGTATATTATTTATAATTTAATATATACTTAATGTATTATTTTTAGCAAATATAAAAAACCTTAGACAGACAGCTGTTCCAGGATAAAGCAATAAGCACATTCCAATTTCTGAATAAAATGATTTATTTTAACGTACCTATTTATTTTCACCGTCTACTTTCATTCAATTTTCAATTTTGTTTATTGTATGTTAAATTTTAATTAGTTGACATTTTAATAAGTATAGTTACAAATCTCGTGTACCACGACATATGTAGAAATAAAACTCTTACCTCCAGTGAGTTTCACTGTAATTATTTTTTCCTCTAGTAGTGTTAGGATGTGCTTTAGTCTTCATATTATTTATTTCATTCATCATTTTTGTATATAAACAGAATAAGAACTTATAAAAACCATAGTCGTATAGAATATTGGCAACAAAGAAGACAAATAATTCTTTCTAATTTCAATCAATGTCAATTGACAATAATTTTAAATCTACCTACCTTACTTTTTTAATTGATATTAAAATGTATGAAGCTTAATATTACAACATAGTTAAAGCAATTGAATGAAATCAAGTTTAGAACTCATCAAAAAAAAATTGCTTCATGCTGTATCTCGCCCACAACAGGGTAGACATAGGGAACGTAGTGCTAAGACACCAATTTCCGCCGAATTCTGGAGGCTTTGCATGTTAAGTGGCGGAACTCAACGCCGCGGTTTGCCTACACCAGCGAAGAAATGAAAATATTAATAATATGAAAATTAATGTATTTAAGTTAATTAAACATTCCCCCACTAGATATTCGGACATATGTAATCATTTTAAAAGAAAAATATTTTTTTACAAAAGGCAGCAGATATGCCGACGGTATTGAAATACATACTTGCTTATCGCGACTTAGCATGATATCCTTGCAAGTTAGCACCGGCACCTGCAGCTTATTCTCTAACTGGGTTACTGTATTTCTTTAACATTCTAATTATTACCAATAACTTAACTATATGTAAAATATTCATTTAAATATATATAAATATATATTATCTTGTGTATATTTGAGGAAATTAAATATTTAGTATTTTCATTACTTTCATTAATTAACACAAAGCTTCCTTTACCTACTGCTGTTGGGATACAGTGTGAAGCTAACAAGAGATTAGATATATTATGGTTTTCTATTAACAAAATAAAAATTATATTTTTATGTTCTTATTAGTACATCTATCTATCATTTAAATACAGATTACAGGATCTAGATTTATAAAAATATTTATGAGTAATCAAAGGTGACTTCAAACGACCTACACACAGTAATGTTCTACACTAGTAACCTCTTTGCACCTCATATGTATGTCACGCGTACGTCGCACGCGGGCAATAAGTAATGAGTAGTTCCTACGATTGCGCTGGCTGTTGGACAAGTACGTTTAAACTCAAGGCAATGCTGTACAGCAAGGCCCATCTAATCCATTCTCTTGATGACCGAGTGAAAGTTGCATCAGATTTAGTATAGTTGTTGAAACAACTATATAATTTATTATGTTGATTTGCTTGTAAATCACTGTATGTACGATTTTATAACTTAATTTCATAGCTTAGTTGAGAGCAATATTTTGCATAATTTAAATATATTTCACATACGGAGTATATAAAGGTATGTTTAAGCGATTAGTAGCAGAACCGGTAAAATTAAAAACGCTGTATTTGTAAACAAACTCGCTTTAGCCATTTCCAACACTAATGCCTATTATCAACCACAAGCACATAGCAAAGAATAAAAAAACCTTTTTTTCTACCTCTTGGTGGTTTCAGGTCAACGATATCCAAATAAAAAGTGTAAACGGTTTCACTTAACCATCACTCTAACAGTGCTATCACGTTTACGTAAATTCACTCACGTAATTTATATTTAATTCACGGCGCTCAAGTCAAGCGCGTCCAAAGGAAGGTAAACAACTGGTTTACGCTACCAGTTGGAGCGACGACGCCCCACCAAGCCTCCTTTCTGCGAAGCTTCGAACATGATTTGATATTTTATATCTTTACTATTGTACTTTAGTTCATTATAGAGCGAAATGTTATTATTAAACAAAATTTTTAACGTAATTTTATATACAAATATATAGGTTTGTTTGATTCACGAAAAACAACCTCTTGAATAATTATCGGGATATAGAAATAAACTTACAACCACCAATAGAAACAGATATAATAACAATAGTACCACTGCGCCACAGTATTTTTATACAAAAATAAGTATAAACCCAAAATATCAATTCCTGTAGATATTTTTTCAGAACAAAGGGAAATAAAACAATTAAATCAGTAATTTTTTTTATTAGCTTTCAGTTAATAAACGGTTAATCAAACAGAAGAATTAGTACAAATGTATCGAAACGTGACGTTCTACATAAACTGAATTATCGCGACCGACACGATAGTTGAGCTTTGGTACTATAAAAAAAAATATTTACTTTTCCGAAAAATATTTGGCATAACCCACTCACTTAATACGCAACTGTGAGTTTAAATTAAACTAAAACTCTAACCAGCAGTGATCGTATCAGTAAAAAAAATGCATAATTTCAATATTACCCATGAAAAGTAAAAGTAAGTAAATAATAAAAGCTGATCTCTCGTAAGCTATAATATAATAAACTTTACAAGAGCTAAATTAAAAAAAAAAACCTTTTCAAACAATATTTCAATAGATGAAAGTATAATAATAAATATATAACACACTTTGCGCTATAAATACGACAGTTACACTTATTTAAGCTACACTACGACGCTCGGTTACACGCCAGTACACCACTGACAATAAATTAATGAGTTACATCGTTTAAAAGTTTAACTTCACCTAAGTTATAACATTTAGAGAACTGCATTGATTTGTATAGAATATTTTACTGCGCAGCCTCCAATAACTGTTTGATAAATTATAATTTTTTTTTACCTGTACAAAAAATTTGTAAAGCAAATAAATATTGGACATATTTTGAAATTATTCAACGAGGGAAGGAACATGTCTATGATGTTGTATTTGATACGACTTTAGGGAGCACGAGCTTCGAATATTAAAAGGATTTATATTTGTAATGCAGATCTCCATTTAAACCTTACTCGAGTAACAGCGTTAGGTTACGCTACCCAATTTGTTATAACTAATATGACAATTAAAAAACTCGACAAGAGTATTAATTATCAACAGGGAGGCAAATGGAAATGGCAACATATATTTAAATGACAAAAATTCTAATACAGCTAAGATAGTTTAGTAGATATTGTATATACATTTTACATATATTTACAAGAATATTTTAACATGCAGAGTGTACTTTTCTTATTTTAAAACACCATCAAATTAGTTCTTAAGCCTATTACTATTTGATATAATTGAGCTATTCCCATATTTCAAAATAAAATTCGATTTACATCGTTTGACACACAACATTGATTCTTATTGAATTGTTCATTTAAGTAAATACTATAAGAGCAATACTAAAACTGAAAAAACATGACGGTAAAAATTTACGAATAAATAAATTACATTTTTAACTTAATTTTATTTGGAATTAGGCCATTGTTTTAAAAAGAAACTGTATTTTGCAAAAAGAAATGTAAATATATTTTTGAGCGTTTTCTACATTAAATGTTTGGATTATGAGGATAATAAAACAATTTACAAAACAATAAAAATCTAAATCATAATTTAATGAAATGATCTGATTATTATTATTAATTACTTTTGACCAAACTCTGAAAATAGGAAGCCTTTTAAATTATTTAATATATTATTAATGTGTCACGTAAAATTCTATATCTAATAGTTACAAACAGTTACATAACATTTATTTCACATTTATATGTTATAATTATATAGATAATAGTTGTACAACCAATGTCAGTTATTGTGACTGCACAGTAAATGTATTATTTTAAATACAAATTGTATTCATTTGCCATCTCCACCTTTCAATAAATAACATTTTACGCTCAATGGGATTATAAACTTTGAAAATGCATATAAAAATTTCGAAGTACCATGATTGACCAGGTCACTTCTGGGAGGCGCTCAGCCATATATTTTTTTATAATTAATACAAATATAATGAATATATTGTATGTATGTATTGCCCATAAAAATCAATTCTATTATAAAAAAATATATTAAATTCCAATATTTTTATTATAAAATAACTGGAGAATGTAAAAATAAACAAATATTCATGAAAAAGAGAAAAAAATGGAGATGTCCAATGCTACATTCAGAAACAGATCCCATATTTTCTTTGTTACTTTGATTACAAAAAGGCAGCTGCGTAAAATTCACAAGGGAAATTCTTTAAAAACATGAACTAAATAGTGGATAAATTAATATTGAAGTTTTATAATCAAAGCAACTGGTACATTTTTTTATATATATATCAAGCCTATCATGCCTCGACATGTCCGATCCAAAGACGAATACTATCTATACAATGATTTCTAACATAAATTCGAGAAGCCTTGGAGGCTCGTATTTGGATTAAAAAGCAGGATTATTTAACAAATATTCTATTTAAAAAAAAACGTTTATTAATTTTGACAAAGTATTTGAATTGTTGTTTTATTCTTAAAATCGCACAAATGGGAGAACTTAATTTTAGAACTTTAGCTATATTTATAAGGGAGACTACGTACGAAAATTCAAAACAATTGCCCCGCCCACCTAAGTGATAACACACTCAATTCCACCAATGTCACCAAAAAAGAAGTGGAAAATTGTCCGACATTTTTTCGAACATTTGATCACTTTTTCATGTGTTAATTTAGTAAAAGTAAATCCAAATTTGGTATATAATGTGATGTAGTAAATTAATCTAAAATATTATTTAGGCCACTTTGGACAGCTACTCTTACTTTATCCCATTCTATTCATTTGGCATCAAGGATGTTATGGAGCTCTATAACTATAGCTGAAACTATCCCAGTCAACAATCAGTATGTTATATAAAAGTTTCGAATATTTTCGGAAATGGGCCGATCGTAAATGAGACTTGTTACAAGTCTTTGATGCGTAGTCAGTCTACGTACTAGCACTAAATTTCATTTCAACTCGGACCCATATTCGACTTAAGCTGAAACTCTTATATTAAATACAGTAACCGCTGCTACAGATAGCATTTTACGAACACCAGAACATCCTTGCTATACACAGACAACCCGCCTTAGATTCCTATACAACATATCAACAAAATATAATCATTAGAACACACATGTAATCACTTAGATGGCCGTTTGGGAATCATCTATACATACAGGTAAGCCGGGCGTCAGCTGGCGGCGCCCGCAGCAGCGTTGGGCGCCGCGTCCCGCCACTACGGGCGCCGAACGTACGCGCCCGCGGTGACTCCCCCCGCGTTGCCCGCGTTGGGTGCATTAGGCTGGTTGCCTGCACCACCCGCGACTGGTCCTGATCCTGGTGACAATTATTTTTTTGTTGGACAAACATATAATGGAGGCCATCATGCAAATATCAGGCAAGACGCAATGTCTCCAAAACGGAGTGCTAACGCTACGCAATGCAGGATACAGTGTATGTTTAAAAACAAGTGTGTAAGTTTAAAAACACAAGACTTAACTAAGAGTTCAAAAAATATGCATATACAAGTTGAGCGTGAATTTTTGTTCAACTGTCATGTTTTATTATCTGTGTTTAGTTCGACACGAAAATCATCATTCATTGATTTATAAAGTTTTCAATAATATAAGACGAACGAAAGGTCAAGAATGGATCAGAAAAGATCACCAAATTGGTTGGAAGACGATATGGAAGAAAACCTACACCTAGCAGTGGGTGGATAAAAGTGGAGAAAAAAGAAGTAAACCTTTTTTATATAAATAAAATAAAATACGTGACCGCTTTTTTGTTACTATACTATATAAAATATTATATTATCATAAAACATACCTTGATTTGGGTATGGCAAGCAGTTTGACTTGAGAACCTCTTCATGATTACCATATGCACAAAATTTCACTACTACTGTACTTGCCGAAATACCAGTGATCTCTGCTTCATAGAACTGAAAAAACAAAACAAATTTTATGGATTAATAGAAAATGAAAAGTGCACTAATACGAGTACATCATAAACATATAATTAAAAGTTTCAGCTTTAATAAAAATATATGACTTTAAATATATGAAATAATTTTTGTTTTTACTTTCACACTGTATCCTACAAATAGTAGAGTGAGCCGAGGAAACCTCCATTGCCTACTATTCGTCCGATTGCGACATTGGGATTTGATTGGCAGAACTCAAAACCGCGCTTTGCCGTCTTACAAGAAGAAGAAAGAAATTAAAATAATTGTTTCTCCGAGGGGGAATTGAATCCACAACCGTCGCGTACTTATGTACTTACATTGTTATCTTCCCAATAGAGAGCAAGGCAGCGGTCACCCACTTTCCAATTTATTTCAGCAACGCCCAGCATTGCTCGAGCTTGTTCGTTAACTGCTGCATTTTGGAATCCGAGCAATGAACCAGGCAAAAACGGTCCTCCCGTACGCAACGTACTGTGGTACTCTTGAGGTCTCGCCCCGTAGCCATATTGACGGCTATTGAAGCCCCCCTGACCTCCCTGCATATAATTCATATTAGAATACATGGCATTTTGGGGCTCCATATACCCATTAGGCTGCCTCCGATATTGCTCTTGAAATTTCTGGATGTCATTACTTCTCCTAAAAGGTGGTATATCTATATTCTGGTTGGGCACAAATTGTTTAGGGTATGGCTGTTCTGGATATTGATAATTTCTGCCCGGCGACATCTCCTCACTGGACCTCGGTTGGTTCGACAGTAAATTCAAATTCGCCGTAGCATCGACTAAGCTCTCCATGTTGACGTTGCCGCGGTAATTTTGTGGTTGATTCATATTACTATCATTGAAATTCTCATTCCTCATGGTCATTTCAGGGAACTGACTATGAGAGGGATTGTGGTAAGAATTGTTGTAGTGTAAATTGATATTATTTGCTTGGTGCTGCTTATTTTTCTCTTCTAATTTTCGTTGGAACCTCGGTGGTTTTTCATTTTGAGTTTGGTATTTCCTGTCGTCCCTGTGTGAGTAATTGTCATTTGAGTAGTGGCCCCTATCTGATCTGTGTCTGGGGCCGTCGTATCTCGAGCCGTGAGAGCGTGAATTTCTACCGCCATTTCTGTCTCTACCATAATTTCTTTCACTTCTATCATCAGTAGGAGTGTTATAATCTCGACGACTGTTTTTATCCTTATCTGGCACATTGGGCAATTTATCTTCCAAGAAATCAAACAATGACACTTTCCCTGAAGGTTTTACTGGAATTGCATCTTCATCATTGTTGTCTTTGTTGCGACCTTTACGTTTTGGTTGATCTGTTTCTTTTTGTTTTTCTTTACTTCGCCCTTCTGAATTATCACGCTTTTGCAATATTCTCAAAGCTCTGTCCACATTATTCTTAGTATATTTCAAGGTATTTTCAGCTTGCTCTTCTGAAAAACCAGCATCTACAATTTTCTGTACATTTGCATCTAACAAAGGCTTAGTTCCGCCTCCAAATACCTGAAATGTATAAATTCAGTTTAAGATAATATGTAGCAGTAATTTCAAAAAATTCATACATCATTCATTCTGTCATAATTACTGTAGATTTTTTTTCTTATAATAGTTTACTTAAACAAAAAATATATATCTTATATAAATTACATTTAACCTTTTTTCGTACCTTTTTGACACCGGACATCCTTTGTGCCTCAGCAATGGCCCCCTTTCTTTGAGCTTCAAATTCTGCATTATCTTGTTTCGCAGCCTCTTGTAAACTCTTGAACTGTTTATCAACAGGTAGAGCTTCTAACCTTTGGCCAAATGGAATCCATGGTGGAGGGCCACCATCAACTCCTATCCCACCTTAAGTAAAAAGTTAATGATGTCTGTTAATTTTTCTTTAAGCTTCACACTGTATCCTGCATAAAGCAGCTTAGGCAGAAGAAACCTATTGCTAAGAAAAGCTGGTTACCATGCACCACTCACTGTACATTGAGTGGAGGAACTCAACACCCTTCTTGGTCTTGTTACTTGATCGAGAAATTGAAAAGAAATCATTTCCTCCCTTGAAAATCGAACTTACAACTTGATTAATCAAGAATAAATTTAGCTATTATTTTGAATTTTCAAATTTACATTTCATATATTTTGGAAATACAACAATGAAAGTATAAAAAGATAGTAAAAAAATATACATAAATTTTAGTTACAATCAGTAACTAAAATTTATCTTATGTAAATTCAAGAGGCTATTCCTTAACTAGAGCTGCTACTAGAAATACAAGTAAAAATTAAAACTCAGTGAGCCCGTAAGTAGATAAGTCAGCAATGGTATAGAGTAGCATGTTTGTTGGTTTACAGCAAAACTATAGAAAATAAAATCACCGACAAAATTTAGTAGTTTTTTTGCATTCTCCTAATTATGACAATGTGAAGAAAAATTTTAGTTTATTTTATATTAACATCTCTGTAGGAATATAATTTAAAACTTTAAAACTTTAAAATTATACAAATAATTAACAATAGAAATTGTTTTTTTTATTAATCACATTATAATGAGAGAAAATTATTCAGAATGATAAAAATTTTATATAATGTATCTCAAACCCATAATTCTCTCCCTCCACCCTCACTCTATTCCACCTTCATTTTGTTTTGTTTTGTTTAGACTAAGAGTGACTCTGACATATCCAAGGACATGACTGCCCACAATTCTTAAAAAAACTAAAACTATAATATGATATGGTTCTTTTGTTAATGCATTCCCAGCATGCCAGTTGAGAAAATATTACATTGTGTAGACAAGACACAAAAACTTTCATATGTATAAAATATTTACATACCCCTGGTGTGCTTTGCCAGGCTTCTATTAAGCTCCCATTTTTCAATCATATGAGAAACTTTGCCTCCTAATACTGAAATAACAATAGGAGTCAACCACACAACACCATGGCAGACCTCAAGTTCTTCATTTTTTAATAATAGTTTTGTGCCTGGTGGAGTATTTATACTAATACTGGAAATAGGGCTTGTTTCTAAGCCCGTACATGATGACTTCCCATCATGCAAAGTTAACTTTAACATTCGTGGTGCAGATGTAGATTCTTCATTGGCCTTAGGTGCAGATACATTTCTTATTTTTTGGATTTGCACAACTATTGGCTTTTCTAATTTACTTGGGTCCTTAGTAAAATCTTCAGGAAAGGCGGCTTCTCCAATATCTCTTAAATCGAACTGAAATAAAATATTCAGTGTGCATTTAAGAATATGTTTAATATTTATTTTGAAGAAATTATGAAATGTAAGCAATTTATTATAATACTTACATCCAAGGCCCTTCTGCTAAGAATATTTACATCTTGTATTTGACCATTTTCGCTAATAATATCAATACCATCTTGACTCAAGTGCCTAAAAATTAACGAAATATTACACTCATAGAAATAAATAATAAAAATTACAATTTACAACATATATATGACTAACCATCCCAAATCTTTGAGATTATCTCTTAGTGTCATGTTTTCATTTGTATTTAAAATATGTTATAAAATTAAAGAAATTGATAAATAAAACCGCAAAGACACACCATATCCCATTAGCCCATTTGTCAAACTTTCTTACTACAGAATATTAATTTTATATCAACACAGACACAAAAATATCAAAAGATTACGGAAAAATAAAAAGTCCCCATTTAATTATATTTTTTATAGTTTGTTATATTTATATTAAGAATAATATTTTAAAAGTATTGTTATACTGTATATTTACGGTAGTTGTATTAGAGCCTAGAGGTAAAATTTTTATCATATATTACTGTCAATTCGGTTATCTGCCGCTGTCGTTACTGTCAGGGTTCAATGAACTAGTGAATACGTTTACAATTTTATACTTTGATATAATTTTTTATCATTTTATCTCTGTATCGATAAGTTCAAACTTTACCAATATTCAGCATTTTATACTCTTAAGTTGCGTTATTTAGATATCACCAAATTTTCAATATATACATAATGTCCTCGGTAAGAATTATATTTATTATTGTTGACACTTTACTACATTGAAGGTAAAACTTTGCTAGTGTGGATGTAATATTTATTTGTTAATATACTTTGCAATCATTATATATGCTTGACTAATAATATAAATGTAATAAGGAGATTACGTTCTTAAAATTTATATGTATTAAAAAATACTTTTCTTAAACTAATTCCAGACACATGTATTTAACGTAGAAATGACTTGTGAAGGATGTTCTGGAGCTGTTGAAAGGGTTCTTAACAGACTAAAGGGCCAAGGTGTGGAAAACATTCTGATATCTTTGCCAGACCAAAAAGTGACTGTGACATCTACACTCAGTGCAGATCATTTACTTGAAGTGATAAAGAAGACTGGCAAGAAAACTTCTTATGTTGGTATTCAATAGACTATTTTAAGATTATTTCAATCCTCAGGATTAGAAATATTTTTAGGAAACATGAATGTAGTCAGGCTTTAAATTTTTACATTTAAAGATATACAATTTTTTTCTCAAGTTTTCTAAAAATATTTAATGCTAATGTGCTAAAAATGTAAGCTGGAATTTATAAGGATGTATTTATATACTACAATCAATTACTTATTTGTATAGTTATTAGCTGTTATTATTTTAAAAAGTGTATTTGCTGTTATGTTATGTTAATTTTTTGTAATTAATAACATATCTAGTAATTATATAAATTTTGGATGCAGCTGAGCTACACCAATCTTGTTATGAGTTGAATATATAAACATTTACATATAATAATGTTTGAGCCAGTATTTGTGAATAAATAATTTATTTTTAAAATATACATATATTAATTTAATTACAACAATGATATCACATAAATAAGACTAATCTTTTTTTGCTATAACATCTTCTAAAGTATTAACTCTCAAATCCACAAGATCAACTGCTTCATGGAGAGCATTCAAATGATCAACAATAGCATTGACAGTTGGTAACACATCAGCACAATCACATTCCTGTATTTTATGAACTTCACTTGTAAAAGTTCTATTCAATTTTACCTTTTTAGAAAAAGGCTCAGGTATGTCTTTATTCCCACTTATGGTTTTAAAACCACTATTGATAGGAAAACTTCTTTTTCTACCAACCCACTCTATAGTGCCACTTGTGTAACATACATCAGTATCTCTAAGTTTAATCATACCAAAAATATCTTCTTTATGTATTGGAATAGAATTATTTGCATATGTCGGTATAGTATATGTAGCTGGACTGGGTGGTATACGAGGGATATGACTCGAGTGTCCCACATTATATGATGAACATTCAACTGATTGACAAACAGTAGGTGTAGGTGTAAGTGAATTATTAAGGCTCCTCTGAGTATTATCAACAGACATATATCTTAACGAGCCATCTCTGTGATTTTGTGCAAAATCTATCATTGTACTATTTGCATTAGGGTTACCAGGAATACTTGAATTTCTTACAGATTCTTCAGTCATTTCTGGGTTATCAATGTGCACAAATGTTACAACTGGATACTTTGTGCTATGGTAGCACTTATACCATATCTTGACACCCTAGTTTGTGGATTAATTTTGTTAGAAAACTTTAGTATCTAAGATATGTTCAACATACTTTTAGTTTGAACACATTTCTCTCTGAACTCAAGTTTTTCAATAGCTACTGTATATTTTGATTGGATGTTGCCTATCAATTCACCCTGAATGAGATAAATAATCAAATATTGTTTTATCTATCTATAAATTGTAACCTATTTAACATTTACTTATATACTGTACATAATCTACTTGCTACAAATGTTATAACCATCACTTTATAATAACAGGTTTCTTTTTTGTTACACTAACTTTAGATGTCTGTGATCTTGGTGTAGACATTTGGTTTTTTTCAATATTCTCTTTAGCATCAGAAGCTAATTCAGTGAAATTTGTTCTCCATATAAATACCTAAAAAAAAAAAGATTTATTTTAGAAATAAATGATAAAATAATTATACTATATCAACAATTGTAAACATTGTAAGCTATATGCTAGTGTTTGTGTTTAAACCTAAATAAAAGACAAGATGACTACCACTCAACATAAAATGTCTTAAATTCCAATGAATTCAGATAATTGAGTGTCTTAAGTCTGTTAAGAAAGGGTTTAAGCATAAAGCTTGATAACAAAGAAATATAAAAAAGTATGATATTTGAATTAAAATAGTGTTACACTAACCAACTTGTCGTCTCCGGCGGAAGCAAAACCTAATCCACTTGGGGAAAATGCAACAGTATTTACAGCCCCACTGTGACCGCTCAATGTAAATATTGGATGTCCTTCCAGCAAGTCTAAAATCTAAAAACGCCACAGTCATAAAAAAATTAGGGTTTACTTACATATCTAAATTATTAATAGCAAAAATATTACCTTGATTTTACCATCTTTACTGGAGGTTAATATATAGCTTCCACTAGGATGGAACGCTAATTGAGTCACTGCATCACTATGTATGCTAAAAAACATATATTTAAGTTTTATTTATTTAGGCAAGTCATCATTAAATCTTTTTTTTGTGTAATAAATTTGTTATTTTTCATTAATAATTATTTTTTTCAAGGCTCACACTTTATTCTATATATAGGGCAGGCAGAGAAAACTCACAAAACTCTGCTGTCCCACAATTTAAAGCACTGTATTGAGTGACAAATCTCAACCCTAATTGTTTTTCTTGAGTGGGGTACTGAGAAAAATCACCCCCTTGAGTTGTGGTTGAACCAGGTACAACAACAGTTAGTACAACCAGATACAGCAAGATATTGCCGTGCAAAACCTTGATGGTATCATGAATAATATAATAATTGTACCTGTAATATTGTACAAGATTGTGTGTCCTTATATCATATAACTTAACATTTCCTTGAGATGTAGCAACTGCAATGTAACAACTTGATGGATGCCAAGCCAGACTCAGTCCATATCCTTTTTGATCCTTATAGGTATTTATGCATTTACCACTATCAGGATTCCATAATTTGGTAGTTTTATCATCAGAACAGGATGCTATTAATGATCCATCATTTGACATAGAGGCCCTTCGTACCCAGTTTGTATGTCCCACAAAGGATGCCAGGAATTTATGCTTATCACTTGACCAAATTTTAACAATTTTATCATCGGATGCTGTTATTAACTGAAAATAAATTGTAAATATGAGGCATGTGTAAATTTTATAATATTTTAGTAAATAATACAGAAAATAAAAAAGCAGCTTTATGATTTGTTCTCATAGTAGGTATGCAAAGAGAACCAAGCCTTAACAGTTCACATAGTAAGTCTGTTTAACAATCTCTATACCTTTCTTGAGATATTGGGTGTTCATTAAAAAAACTTAAAACTATGTGTCCTAATAGAGCAGAGAATAGATAATAATTTTATTAAACACAATTACTGCCCTGAGTAGGGATAGAACCTACATCAGTCACCCTATACAGTCAGTGGCTGTCCGACAGTTCCATTACATTCCGACAGTTCCTGTAAAGCATGATGTAAATTAATAATATATAATGTCTTTTCATGTACCTTTGAGCCATCATGGCTAAACTGAACAGATCGCACAGTTTGGGAATGCGCCTTAAACATACCAATGCTGCCAGTAACTGTTGGTACCCACATTCTAACAGTTTTATCACGAGAAGCAGAAGCCATGTACTTTCCTGAGGGCGAAAATGTGACGTCCATAACCGCCTCATCATGACCTTGAAATCTATAACTTCTCATGGTACCACGTAAATCCCATAACTGTTAAAAATTATCGAATATATTGTGAAAACAAATTTTAACTATATAAAAAATTTTAGATGTCTACGAATAAAATCTAAGAAAACTTACTAAAATACTATTATCCAAAGAGCTACTAGCTAATTGCTGCTCATTAGGATTGTAAAATAATGCTGTAATACTATTTCGATGTCCTTTCAAATGTTTGTCCAACGATGGTTCAAGATTTGTATAATTATTTTCCATTTTTTTTATTAATGTTTTGTTTTACACACAATTCAAAATAATAATGATATTGATAATAATTATTTAATTATTCGTTTCACTTTTCTTCAAATTATTACAAGTTGAACTTTCAAAAAATCAAAACAAAGAAGAAATATAACATAGACCAAAGGAACTTTCAGTTAAAATAATTTGAAATATATCGTTGTGTATTGGAAATAGAGAAAGAACATTTTCTTTTTAATATACATATATTTTTCTTTTACACATTATTTTTTTTATATCAGCCATTATTAGTAATTACTTCCTATGTAAAACTAATACTGTACAACTTATAAATTTTATTAAGTAAAAGTAAACAAATATTTGTTACAACTTATATATTTCATCTGTGGTCTCTAAATTGTAATAGAAAATTGTCGATGGAAAGATTTTCCGAATCACTTTGTGCCACACGAGGTATTTCTTGTTTTGAAATTGGTTTTGTTAATGCCTTTGAAAATTATATACAATTTATTAAACTATTGATCTCAAGTGTAAGAATGATTATTGAAGTCTGATTAAAACTTCTTATTGTGTGTTAAAAAAAAATTAAGAGCAAGTTGTTCACAACTAACACCGGGTGTATGCCATTAAAATGCTCTTTTGATTTTTGTGAATATATAAAACCTTGAAAATTTTTGCAATTTATTTCAGTAGTCTATTGTGATTAATATGAATTAAATATTGTTCTATGGGGATAACTTTCAAAGTATTGGTAGGTAAGTAAATACGAACAGCTGTATCGTTTATATTTGGCAAAATATTTAATTTTTCAAAATATTAATCGAAGTTTTTATATTTCCATTAAATAGTTGTGCTCGTATAATGAATAAGTAATTAATTAATTAAATCATTAATTATAATGGATTATCTATTACTGTTAAAACATATTTTCTTAAAGTTTATATTAAAGCAAATCCTGGCTACAAATTAATTAATTAAATCATTATTGATAATTGATTATCTATTCCTGTAAAAATATATTTCCTTTCGGTTTATATTAAAGCAAATCCTGGCTACAATGAGTATCGCAGCATTTAGTAATAATGAGGTTGCTCTAATTGCTGATGAACTTAGCCGAGCAGTGGAAATCACCCTCAACCCTACTGTAGCACATGATGCCAGAAAACAAGCTTATACAGCGTGTGAAAGGTATATAAATGTGTAATTAATTATGTTATGCCTTTTACTACAAGTGTCATAAAGTTTCCAAACATATAAATTTAAATATCTTTTATAGTTTTAAAGAAAATTCGCCATGGTGTGCTCAGGCTGGCTTACTTTTGGCTAGTGGGGCTCAATACTCTCCTGTTGTTAAACATTTTGGCCTACAATTAATGGAACACACAGTAAAATATAGATGGACTCAAATAACTCAACCAGAAAAAATATTTATAAAGGTAAATTATGAATTTCACTTACAATTATACCACACTATCATTTTTTATAATTTAATAAAATTATAATACAGAAAAAAATCTATATTGTATTTAAACTAGTATATCTGCAATATGGACATACTATTAAATTATGATGCAATGGTGCATGCACTTCAAACACAATCAGTTCTAGCTCCTAGTAATTAATGTTAATCACTATAAAGATTATCAAATTTTTAAAAATAATAATTCATTCTTAAAAATTGGGCAGTGAATGCTTTTGTATTCAGTGTCTAACACTAGGTTCCCTTGTTATACCTAGCTATATGGGGATACAGCGAGAGATTAAAAGAAATCAAAGCTTGGAATATTTTTTTGATTATTTAATTCTAGGAAAATGCCATGAAACTTCTTTTTATGGGTGGTTGGGAGACAGGACATTTGAATGATGCGTTAGCCAGAGTGATTGTAGAGATGATTAAAAGGGAGTGGCCTCAACAATGGCCAACTTTGCTGGCGGAGCTTAGTGACGCTTGTAGTCAAGGACATTTACACACACAGATTGTGTTACATGTGTTTTTGAGGCTGGTAGAAGATGTTGCTACTTTACAGGTAATAATATTACTTTATATTACCGTAATGTGAAATTTATGCTTGCTTTAAATATTTAGTTGCTATTTGGTATTGTGCGTTTTTGACAAATTTCCTGGGGAATATATATTTTTCTTGAAAGTCTCTAGTTATACACATTTTCTGTCTATTTCTAACAAAAAACATTATTTTAATACTTACAATACTATAATACATACATATATGTTATTTTTTTTTATTTGAAGTATTTGCCATGACGGTAAAGAATAATAATAGTCTATACAATTTTAAATATTTCTTTAATAGACATTGGAACAACATCAACGTCGCAAAGACATATACCAAGCATTAACAAGTAATATGGCAGAGATCTTTGCTTTCTTCATGCGTCTCATTGAAATGCATGTGCAAGAATTTAGAGAGAAGACTGCAGCAGGAGATTATGGCGGAGCAGCTAGCAATGTTCGAGTTGTACAGGTAAATTAATTTAAATATATTAAATAATTTAAATTTTATGTTACTTCATCCAAAACAAATTGCCTCAAATTTGGGCAGGCACAGTATCCCGACACTAGTTTCTGCGTATCTTCCTATATAAGGGAGAAACATGAAGTTGACAAAAAAAACAAATCAGTACAAAATTCGATTTATTTAACTTTGAGCATGCTATCATTTTGAACATCGACATAGCATTACGTAAAACAAATTAAATGTATTTTTTATTCTAATATAACCAGATATAAAATTGTAACTTTATTATTACAATTTTAAACTTATTTTCAGGTGGTTTTGTCAACCTTGACAGGGTTTGTAGAGTGGGTATCTACAAACCATATAGTGACAAACAACGGTCGACTCTTGCAAATTCTCTGCATTCTTCTGAGTGATGATGTGTTCCAACTGCCTGCAGCAGAATGTTTATTGCAAATAGTTAATAGGAAAGGTTCTGTAAGTGAATATAACTTATAACATTTTTTTAAAGAAAATTATTAAAAAACAAAATTTGAATGGAACGCGCACCTTTCGATCATACATATTTTCCACAACATTAAAACTTAACTTCACGATTTATATCCAGCGGGGTAGTCACAGACAACTGAGTCCTTCTATCGCCTCGTCCACTGTCATCAACCTCTTCATACATGCCCTCCAGAGGATTCTCATCTCATTTTTACTTTACAGAGAACTTATAAAAATAAAATATACTATCTTATAACATTATTTATTTATTACTACATTACAGATAAAGGAACGTAAACCACTCATGATACTGTGCAGCGAGGACGCCATAACTTGCATACACCGCGCTGCCGTGCAAAGTATAAACGTAGTAGATGAAGCCCATTACCTCTTTTTGAAAAAACTAGCCCAAGTCCTAGCAGGACTAGCGTTACAAGTGACTTTCATATGGAGTTGTACGACCAATGTAAACGCTTGGCTGCCGTTGTTACTCGAAAGTGCATTGATACTGACGTCACACGCGTCACCACCGTTGGTGCATGCGGTCAATACGGTTTGGTTGGCGTTTTTGAAGCACGAGCAGGTTGCCCGTTTGCCGCAGTTGCAAGCTGTGCTGCCTAGGTGGTTAAACGCCGCTGCACCTAAGTTGTTAAAGGTATATAAAGAAAGAGCATATTGTCATAATTCAGTGAATGTTTTTTATTTTTAACTTTACATTGTATCACGTGTACAGCGTGGTAGATAATAGGAATATAGTCCACTTTCCGCAAAACTTCCGATAGCATTAGCGTTTTGAGTGGTAAAACTTTATGCACTACTTTATGCACTTTATGCACTTTATGCAGTATATATTATTGTGCACTAGAGCAAGGAAATAAGAATATTTATTTATGATGCTATGCCGCTACGTCATGGTAGCCCCTGATATGTTTGATCATATAAAACTTAGTGGCGCAGTGGGGGTAACATCAGCCTGTATATCTGTCTGTAAACATGATGGTAGACACATAAATCTCCATTTGAAGGTTTATTTATTGAAATTGTCATTCACCACATTGATGAAACAAAACTTGGCATTGTATTTGACTCAACAGTCTTGACTATGGGCGGAAAAAAAGAGTTATTTTACTTTAAAGAGTGTGTTAGACTTTAGGTTTAAAGAGTGTTTTTACTGATTAACCTGCTGTATGTAGGATTTAGAGTGAAGATATGCGAAAATAGTATTTAATGATAAAAAATCAATAAAAGATATTCCCAATAATTGTTTGTGATATTTTAATCTACTTATGTTACAGGTGACATACCCAACGTCGCGTACGAGCGGTTCGACGGACGCGGTCGCGTACGCCTGCATGGACTATGACAGTGAACAGGAATTTACTAATTTCTTCGTACGTTTTAGAACTGAGTTGTTAGAAACCTTTAGGTAAGGTCAAGGTTTATTTATATTATTTAGATAATAACGGGTTTAACGGGCCGTATTTCTAAGTAGAAATTGGGGCTCTTGTAGGATTACATTGATATCCGTCGGTCTGCCACACCGATAGTTATTTGAAGCACAAAAAAATAAACTTTCAAACGTTCATGTTTCGATTTGGTCGCATTTTGTAGGAATTTCGCTGCATAACTGAAACGTACGAGACACTTCCCGTTTATATAAAATTATGACAGATAAATGGAAAAATGTTGTATATCATTGAAAAACAATCATTCAAACATATCTCTTGTTAATTTCATAGAAAATAGACCTACAAATTCGAGTTAATTGACTTTTATAAGTTGTACTTCCTGTTGCTTACAATCACAAAATTTGTACGAAGCTCTCAGGACGCTATAGTCCAACTCGCGCTTGGTCGGTTTTTTGTTTAATTTTTATATTTAGTATTTAAATATATATTTATTGCAGGTATTGTATGACAGCAGCGCCAATTGTAACTTGGTCGTACATGGAGCAATGGATGCAGACAGCTTTAGACAAAGTACAGTTCAGTGGTACAGTACACTGTCCGTCGCAACTTGATGTCACACATCCACTGTATATTGAATGGGAGGCTTTGACTCAGGTATTGTAGTGTTTGTCACTGTTCATAGTTTGGTTTATTAGATATTTTTTTTCTTATGTCGCTTATATGTATAGAAGTTGTTAAATACTGCATTATATATTAAGATGTGCAACTTACAATCAAATTTGATGATAATTAAAAAATATAATTATAGCAACCAGTAATGGCAACACGCATGGGCAGACTCAACGAGATTAATACCACCCGGCATTTAAAACCGGCGTGAAGTAGTGGCTCTTGCCACTGCGTTTCGCAATAGGTAATACCCAACATCCTCCACCTTAAAGGCCGGCAACGCACCTGTAGCTCGTCTGGTGTTGCATGGGGTCTAGGGCGGCGGTGATCACTTACCATCAGGTGACCTGAACGCTCGTTTGTCGTGTCCTTTACCATAAAAAAAACCTAAAGAATATTTTTTTTATAAATCTATCCGCTAATTAATTTATTTTCCAGGCTCTAGACGTGGTCCTCTCTCGCTTGCTCCTAGCAGAGCCGCGTCCAAACGTAGCGGGTGGTCTCCGCCTTTTGCAGCGTTGTGTTGCGTGTGAACCGCCATCATCTCTTTTACGATCGTTGCTACTGTCTTTTATATCAGCGCTGTTTGTGTTTCTGAGCTGTGCTTATAGTCAACATGCAGGTGATTGAGTTTTTATTTATCAGCTATAGCTTTTTTATTTTATTATTATTTAATTATTATTATTTAAGGTGAACGTAGTGTATTTTTTTTGTATAACACAACAACATTTTTGCAATGAAGTGATTAAAAATTGTCTTTTGAAAAACTTTTTTGCTTAAAATTAGCTGTTTCATTATTATTAGGCAATATATATTAATTCTTGATATTTAATTTTGTTAAAAATGGGAAAATCTTTAGTCTTTCTTTGAAAGTATTTTCTTTATTTTGAAAACTATATGAGATTAAATCTCCTTTAGGTCCAGGGTTAGGTTCAGCAGGTGCCGAGTTACTGCCGCGTGTGTTAGATAAAATCTTTGCGGCGTTAGTTTACGAAGGAACGCCGCCTGAAGATAGGTCTTGTCGTAATGTTAAAAATGTGAGACGACATGCTGCTGGATTATTGGTGAAACTTGGGTCTAAGGTGTGTTTCATTTTATATATATATATATCTTTTTGTATTTTTCTGTACTGTAATTAAAGTTATTTATTTCATCCAAAAATATGTAATGGATATGTGGAATTACGAGGTCGTTCTTAAATTAAGAATTTGATATAATTACACGATGGATATTAAAATATAAATTGCCAACTTGGGCAGGCTTATGTAAATAAATTATTAAGATAAAACATTGATATTGATGAATTATTTTTCAGTAT
Source organism: Heliconius aoede (assembly GCA_037355905.1). Lineage (NCBI taxonomy): Eukaryota > Metazoa > Arthropoda > Insecta > Lepidoptera > Nymphalidae > Heliconius > Heliconius aoede. Next base: position 187,837 of record JBAIZZ010000286.1, read on the forward strand.
CCATTGCTCCTGTTGCCCGTGTTTGGTCGCTTACATGAGTTATGTCAAAACGCGTTAGCTCGACCTGATCTCAGCGCCATGGAGAGTGTCACCATACAAGAGGCACTGCTACTAGTTTCTAATCACTTCTGTTGCTATGAACGACAAAGTGCTCTTGTAGCCCAAGTGAGTGGTGTGGTATTTATGAATTCTGTTTTAAGAATATCTATTTAATAAATATTTGAATGAAATTATTATGAGGTCAGTTGTGGTGCAGGGGTGCAATGTGTGACTGTAAACGCGATTGGTCTCCAGAATTCGGTAGAAAGTGGATTACAGAGTAACTTTACTTAATAAAGTAATAATACCAATTCCCAGGTTCTGGGTGACTGCAGACAGCGTTGGGAGGCGCTCAGCCCGCATCTGCAGTCGGGCGCCGCCCTCACGCGCCTCATCGGTCTGGACATGCCGCCCACAGACGCCGGAGAAGCGCGCGCTGCCGCGCGTCGCACGCTGCTTCACGCGGTTACGCTCACGCTAGGCGTCGTCAAGCGCACGCACGTGCCCGCCGACCCCGACAAGGCGGCGCGTGGCGGGTTCGGCGCCGGCCTCTCGCCCGCTGGGCACCCACTGTGGCGCAGCCCCGCCGCGCCGCACGTACTGCCACTCGTGCCCGCCGCGCTGGCACTTGCGCGCGCGCTGCACGAGCTGCACGCGCCGCACGTTTCAGCGTTGCGCCACGCGGGCCACGCTCGCGTTTTGGACCCGTCGCCCGAGCACGGTTCGCCTGACCGCATGCAGGTGCTCCTGACCACACTGCACGAAACGGCGTGCCATCTGGTGGGTGCGGCGGCGGCGGGGCTGGGTCGCGAGCTGTACGCAGCGGCGGGGCTAGCGCGCGCGTTGGCGTCCGCGCTGCTGGCGGAGCGCCTGCCCGACCACTGGCTGCGACGCGTACTGCGCGCGGCGCTGCGCCCCGTGCTGCTGCACTGCCCGCCGGCGCATTACCGCGACGTGGCGCTGCCGCTCGTGCAGGATCTGGCGGCGCTCAGTTAGTGTATTTTTTATAATTTTTTACAGTTTTATGATGTATCCCGCATATACAGAAAGACATAAAACTAGTGTTAAGACACTCCGTTCCTCATTCACCACCGAAAGCATTGCGTGTTGCCTTTTCGAATCTAACCCACAACGTCCGTCCGTCGCGTTACACTCACATGCTTGTGCCCCTGTGCCACGACGGTTTCCATTATTTTTGTTCGTAGTTATTTTAAAATATAATAATAATTTATGTAAAATATAATAGTAAAAATATTTATTTCATATGAAAGTCTTCTATTAAAATATTCTATTAAACTTAACATAATATAAAATACGAAAAAGCGACCTTATCATTAATCTCTTTAGCGATAACAGTAATCTCTTCGGTAGTCAGCAACCAATATGTAATAATCTTTTTAAAAAAATCTTATAATATTTATGCTATTTATATATCAAAGGTGCAATATCTGTAAACACGACAGCTATGAGTTCGAATTCTATTCAATATGTCTAGAAAATAGGCGGAACGTTGCGATCAAAATGTGTAATACTAGGTTTCTTTTTCTACTCCGGTTTAGAACGCAAAATGGCATTAAGTATAAATTAACCATTTGCATTTTTACTACTGAGACAATATTTTTTATTTAATTTTTTTTTTCCATATTATATTAATTTAAAATTATTTTCATACATTCTACATACACTATTTACTTTCTCATTTCTCGCAAAATACACTTATGATAGCTGTAACTTAACATATACTTAATAATTTTAGTGCTTGTCCATCTAAACCAACGTTGGGAGTACATCACATCACTGTATGAATCAGGCAAGCTTGAAGAAGAAAGCGGCAGCGAATCTCAAGAAGTCCTCGAGGATATACTTGTTAGACAGCTTAGTAGAGACTACCTTGATTTATTGAAGGTAAAGTTATATATCTGTATATTATATATGTAGATAAGATGTGCAAGGTGATGGTGCAGCGACACATTGTTTGACTATGACAATCGTGTCAGATGAGCGTTCGATTTTCACTTAGATGAATGAAGGGATTTGAAATAAGTATACTTTTTAGATTCCTCATTAGGTGATATTACATTCTCCACGTATCGCCGCAATATCAACATTGCGTGTTAAGTGGCAACCTGAAAGCTGTTTTGATTGCTTATATGAGGAAATAAAATAATTCCTTTTAAATGAAAGTCTTAAATCAAATTAATCGTGAATACATTACGTATTAAACATTTTTAAACGTCCGACGTTTCGAGTACTGCAATAGTTCGTGTTCACGAGTAGACTATACATTCAGTCAGTCACTGCCACTGCTATACGATTTTATACCCACATTTTGTATAACAATAAAAGGATTCTATTACAACTTACAGGTATGTCTCGTAGAAGGCGCAGTGACAACGGAAACAACAGCAGACATGGAGGAAGAAACCCCAGTGAACCCTGGACGTGCTCCCGAACAGGTGTCCGAGCTTGGTGCCATTATATTGACAGATCCTGTCGCTGGGCCGGCCGTTTTACATACTGTAAGTAGTGTATTTTGTTCTATACTAAATGACCTAGACGGCTTCGCCCGCTTGAACTATACGAATATTTATTAAACATATTTGGAAGGCGAATTAAAAAAAAATCACGTGAGACACGTGTGCAATTAAATATTTACATAAGTCTGAATTTAAAATTTAATGAAATTCAATGCCGATTTAAAACGCTATTTGTTAAAGACGACGCACGCACACATAAACCTATTAAAGGGTCACCGCCGCACACGACTCATTCCGAAATCCAGTCATAGGTATTGGCGGTAAAGTTCAAAGTTGTTTAACCTTTAGTATTTTTATAGTAGGAAGTGCATAACTGTGTCACGAAATACTAGTATGGTTAAACATCGTTTAATGAAAAAAATATTCTATCTGTTCTATAATCTAAACTGTTCAGGTGTCTTGATTAATTTCTGTAGGTATGGGTTTGAAATATTTTACCCTATATGCTGTTCGAGTAAAAGGAACGCTGACGATTCCATCCTGTATATTGTTATACATAAACGCTAATTGAAAGGTTACATGTACAGATACTCCGAGCTCTAACCTGGAACGACTCAATGACCTCCCTTCGCGCCTGCATGCTGGCGTTCCCCTCGCTGCGCGCGGCGCTCAACGCCGAGACTGCAACGCTCGGCGCCAACGAGGCTTCCGCCGCTCTGGCCGCGGCGCTCCACGCGTTGAGGCTGCATGGACAGCACGATGCTAATCAAGCTGCTTCGCTAGCATTGGCTGTGCAGGTTGGTTTTTATTTTAGCTTCAAGCCATATCCTGCGTATATCACGGTAGGTTCTCCTTACCGCTCGTTTCTTTCTAAAAACAAATGTTAAGACACTCCTTTTTTACTTTTTCCCAATTACCGAAAGAAAACCTATTGAGAAGCTGCCTTGTAATCATGATGGTTTATATTCGAAATTATTTTAAGTTGTGTTATGACATCTATCCTTCAATGTCTGATCCTTTATTGAGACCGTTGTGGCTACAGATTGTGATTGTAAACACGACAGTCGTGGGTTTCATAACAATTCGAAGATATTAATAGTTTAACTTATGCCATTCTAAACGCTGTCTGAAAATTGGGTGGTGCAAGAATAACGAAATTTCTACTTATATCTTTTTTTTTTATTAAGGATTCTTGTAAATAAAATAATTAATAAATAAAAAATAAATCTATCATCTTTCTTTTCTGATTCCAGACATACGAAACCCTCAGACCGCGTTTCCCAAACATAGTAGCAGTGTTACGCGCAATCCCAGACGTGGACGCGCAGGACATACAGCGCTTGGACGAGAAAATATCCGCTAACACTGCTAAACCCTCTAAAATTGATAAGAGCAAACGTGATTTGTTCAAAAAGATTACTTCACGGGTAAGTCTTAAATAAAAATATTTTTGTTATTTAATTATTTCATTACACCTTTTGCGGCGTACTGAGACACTGTCTCACTGTAAATGCAATGGAGTTTAGGAGAATTTTATTTATTACCCGTTTCGGTAAGATCAAGTGCGGCGTCGAAATTCACTATTCGACGCGCAATTACTGGAATTTGTCCAGACAGTAGGTTCTCCTTGCCTTCTCTAATACTATGTGTCGATCTGTGATGAGCGTGGATTTGTAATGATGTATATGGAATTGTGGTCTCAGGTGTGGATCTGTGCTCACATGTGTGTATCTGTAATCACATCTGTTAATCTATGATTACATGCGTGGGAGTGTAATCATATAGCATGATACATATTATGAATTTGAAGGCATACCTTGTGGCTATTGTGACTACATAGCATCTGCAGCATCGTAGTTTTATCAATAACATTTATTTTTGTTACAGGTAATCGGCAAAAGTGTGGGACAACTATTTAAGAAAGAAGTGTTTATATTAAACTTGCCGACCATGCACATACCGAAAGAGAAACCCAAAAGCGCTCTAGAGTCAACTAACGGGGCGGGACTAGAAAATTTATTTAATGTCAACGGAACTTAGCGAATACATAGCTCCTTATAAATAGATTTATACATGCTGTAACTATATCTAAAATACGTAAGGTGAGCTCGTTGTTACGCAGCTTCTGACTGTGAACTTGACGGTTGAGGGTTCGATTCCCACCAGAGGAATGATTTATTTTCATTTTCTAGCTCTGATAACAATTAAAGCAAGGAGCAATTAAATAAACTTGAGGGTATTTTAAAATGTATTTATTCGATTCATATTTCCGTAAAAAAATTAAGTGACTCCTTATCCTCTTTTGCAGGAATACTCACATTCTTCATCTTCTCTACCGTATTCGGTTCAATCTAATTTTCCCTCCTTAAAGAATGTTTTGAGATTTTGGCCGAGACACATTCTCGATCTCTTCGCTCTGAATGTAATCTTAATCTCAAAATTCCTTCTCACACTTTTTCCTTTTACAGCAGCTCATTTACTGTAACTGCGTGTAGATTGTAAAACTCCCTTCCTTTAAATGTCAGAAATACCAAAATATTTCTAACCTTCAAATGTTGTTTAAAATTACACTTTATGCTCGCTTTAAGATTTCATTTTCTCCTTTTTTTTGTGCCGTTACACATTTTATTCTTATCATTATAGTTCTTATCTTTATATATGTATCTTTATATATGTATATTTATTTGTATGTATGTATTATATGTATGTTTGTATGATTCTATACTGATATTTTTATATGTGTATAATATATTATAGAGTAACAGTAATTTTTGTATTGTGTGCTATGTATGGTAATTTAATTATATTATTTGCACCCCATCCCCATCTTTATTAGCTATTTCCTCTGCCTTACGGTTGCCTGGCAGAGATTACTATTTCGGCGACCTTTTGTACGTTTATATATTTTTATTGTATTTCTGTATCTTTTCTTGGGTGTACGTTGTATCCCTAGCGGGATAGTCAGAGAGAATGGAGCGCCAAACGCCAAATTAGGTATTACCATCAGGTGGCCCGAACGCTCGTTGGCCGTGTCCTTTTCCATCTGTAAGATACACAGTATATTAATGTATGTATGTGAATTGGTATGTAACTATGTGGTATTTGACTGAGGGATGATTTACGTTAATATTGTTTTGATATCGTTTTTAACGTTATGTGTTTAGTTTTATATTCTTACGGTCGCGTGGTCTTCGCAGTGACAATGCGCTAGCCATATCCTATTCGCAATGTAAAACATTAATTTATGTTTAGTAAAAAATAATAGGTTTATATGCTAATAACTTATATTGTGAAATTATGGTGTTTTAATTATTAACCTTTTTGGCCCAAGTAAATGTATCTATACCTATAATAAAATAGTAAAGGATCGGTTTCTGTATATGGACTCTTTAAAATTTTTATAAATGACGTAACGACTTGTTTCAAATATTCAACGCCACGTAGTTCTATCTCCTGAGGATTGTCGCTGCCTTCAAAACGATCTCAATAGTGTTGTTCAATAGTGTAAAATAAATTATGCGGAGCTTCACTCCAACAAATGTCACTATATCAAATTTAGTAGAAAGATTAACGTCGTAACAACACAATATTTTTTACTGGGAGAAAAAGTAAACGAGGTAAAAATGATTAAAGATTTGGGTGTAGTTTTGGACGCTAAGCTTACTTTTCAAAGTCAAATTTATGAAAGAATAGCTAAAGCTACTAAAATGTTAAACTTTGTTTTACGGAATAGCAAAATATTTAAACGTAGTAAAACAACTATATAGTTCTGTATAATTCTCTTGTTCGTAGTCAGCTAGAATACTGTAGTACGGTCTGGCGACCGCAATATACTACACTCATTCCTTAAGAATTGAGCGTGTGCAAAACAGATTCTTATGGTATCTGTCACACCATGCCACTATTAATAAATCTGTATCTGCTACAAAGATAGGTAAAAATATTTTAATATGATATCCTTGGGACAAAGGAGAGATTTGCTGAACATTATGTTTCCATATAAACTGCTACGGAACAAAATAGATTGGCCAAATTTGTTATATAAAATAAATTTTAGGATACCATCTCGACACGCCTAGAAAGCCAATCTCTATTAAAAAAAACTGATGACTGAACTTGGAGCAAATACAGTTATTCCCCGTTTATGTTATTTGTACAATAAAACCTGCGACTGGATATATATTATTGTTACTATATTTTGCATGTAATGTTATTCAGTTTAAAATGTTAATAGCCACTAGCAAACCATAAATCCAATAAAAAATTTAAAAATTTATAAGAAATAATGTTATTGGCAGCATTTAATAACGTAATAGAACCAAAAACGATTATTTAATAAAAATGTCTGCGTTTGCTCACGCTAATAGAATTACCACTATAACCTATATTGATCAATATTGAATTTTACAATTTTGCTTCAGTTGGTTGTTTTAAAAAAATATATAATTTGTTAACACATGTTTTTGGCAAAATGCATAAATAATCATGACAATTATAGTTTTTTAATAAAAGAGTCGGCATATAAAACATTTTTGTTTTGTCATTTAGTTTCATGGTCACTATATTAGCTATTTAGACATTTCGAAAAGTGAAATAATATTTATTTTATTTCACTTTTCGAAATGTCTAAGTATATATATTTATTGTTCTTTAATAAAATTGATATTAAAATATTATACACAAACAACACGTTACGACAATACGCAAAAGAAAGGAAAAAATAAATAAAATGAAAACAAATACAATAAATAAATAATTTATTAAGTTACTCGTAAGTATACAAGAGTTGAGCACCGACGTCGACGAGGCCGGCGCCGTTGACGACCTCCACCTTGTTGCACTTCAAATCTACTTTGAATACTGCAGTGTTTTCTAACACTTCACATTTAGTTTTATAGTCACCGATTATGGGGATTTTACGAGGTCCCATAATTGGATCCTTGTATCGCCACAGCTTTAGGGAATTAACATCTGAAATAATTTAATAATCTGTCATTTCATAATTCGCAACACACTTTTATAAGCTTTCGTCGTATGTACATATACATTATGTACTTCTGTAACGAAAATTATGAACGTGAACGACCGACTTTGAAACATCAGATTAATTTGACATTTTGTATACTTATCACGGACCGATCACAATGAAATGATATGATAAAAACCAGTCAATTGCAAGTAGGTCTCGCCCATCGCTGGTCTAAAAAGTTAAATAATAAGATTTAAAAAATATATAAATATATGCTTTTTTTATAAAGAAATTCAGCTTTATAATTAAAAAAAACTAAATCGCTTTTGTGTGACTTTTTTTAATGCATTAATGTTCAAAATGATTTGGCATTATTTAATCTTAAATGATATGTAAAAACTATTAGGCAATAAAAGTAATAATAGCCCTCAGATCACCATACGCCCTCTCTACATATATAATGTCAGACCAAGCTGAATTATTATTAATATGTATAAATATACACTTATATACAAAATAAACGCAATCCTTACCCTTAATGGCTTTAACATCCTTAGCAATCTTGGCTTTCAGTTTACTAACACTATCTCCGTCAGCCAGACCCATAGATACGGTAAACAGTCCAGACCTGGGTATTGGGTTCGATATATTTAGAGGCACTCTCTCTTCAGCAAAAAAACTAACATGTGGCTGTCCCGGAGCACAGTCTTCGCGTGTTTTTTCTGGTGCTTCTTCACTGTCCGTATGTTTCACTTCTATGGATTCTAACTAAATGAGGGAAGCAAGTTTTTATAATATGGGAAACTATTATAATATTCCAAACATTTCAATAATAATTTAGAAATATTTATGTATAAATAATCAAGGAGCGCGTTATCGCGCTCCGTCTGGCAAGTATGGCAGACGGAGCGCGATAACGCACTCCTTATATACTTTTAAGTCGGGTTTTTCGAGTGGCGCGAAAACTATTTTCTGCCCCCATTTAAAAACTATTAATGATAGAATAAATCGGACAAGCGCATTCGATTCCTGGGAAAAAAGGCGCCACAAAAGTATATTCACATGTTTGAAAATATGCTGTAATTGTTTAATAATAGCCACATGAAAAAAAAAGTTAACTATTCGATTTCGTTTAGTGTTCTACAAGAAATTTATCACGGCCAACTTCAGGTTGTAAATACGCAATAGAAAAACGCCCTTAAATCTCAGTAATAAAGTGCTATTTTGATAGTGAAATGTTGTCACGTGATAAAGTTATCACGGATAAGATAGCCGTTTGTCATTACGCATCTCTTTTACACCTCTGTGTCTGTGTCTGGTGTCTGGTGTCTGGTGTCTTGAACGCCCCAGAGTGGTCAGGAAATACAATCACGCAATGGGGGGAGTTGATCTTTTAGATCAACGCATCGACACTGCGAAAACGGATTGTCGTGACACTACGAAAACGGCGAGTCTTGTCACTTCGAAAATGGAGAGTAGTGTCACTACAGAAACGGAGAGTCGTGTCACTACGGAAACGGAGAGTATAGGCACTTCGAAAACGGAGAGTCGTGTCACTACGGGAAACGGAGAACAGAAACACTACGAGAATGGAGAGTCATGACACTACGAAGACGCAGAGTCGTGGCACTACAATCACGGAAAGTCGGGTCACTACGGACACGGAGAGGCGTGTCACTACGGAAAACGGAGAACAGAGGCACTACGAAAACGGAGATCCATGACTCTACGGAAAAAGGAGAACAGAATCACTAGGAAAACGGAGAGCCATGACACTACGAATACGGAGAGTCGTGACACTACGAATACGGAGAGTCGTGACACTACGGACACGGAGAGTTGTCACACTACTGGAAAACGGAGACCAGAGGCACTACGAAGACGGAGAGCCATGACACTACGGAAAACGGTGAACAGAGTCACTAGGAAACCGGAGAGCCATGACACTACGAAGACGGAGAGTAGTGACACTATGGACACGGAGAGTTGTGACACTACTGGAAAACGGAGACCATATTCACTACGAAAACGGAGAACCATGACACTACGAAGACGGAGAGTAGTGACACTACGGATACGTAGTTATGTCACTATGTACACGGAGAGATGTGACACTACTGGAAAACGGAGAACAGAGTCACTACGAAAACGGAGAGCCATGACACTACGAAGACGGAGAGGCGTGTCACCACGGACACGGAGAGTCGTGTCACAACGGAGAGCGTAGCCGAAAACGGAGAGCTGTGACACTACGAAGACGGAGAGCCGAGGCACTACGAAAACGGAGAGCCATGACACTACGAAGACGGAGAGTAGTGACACTACGAAGACGGAGAGTAGTGACACTACGGACACGTAGTTATGTCACTATGTACACGGAGAGTTGTGACACTACGGAAAAGGAGAGTTGTGACACTACGGAAAACGGAGAGCAATGACACTACGACGACGGATATCCATGACACTACGAAGACGGAGAGCCATGACACTACGAAGACGGAGATCCATGACACTACGGAAAAGGGAGAACAGTCACTAGGAAACCGGAGAGCCATGACACTACGAAGACGGAGAGTAGTGACACTATGGACACGGAGAGTTGTGACACTACTGGAAAACGGCGACCAGAGGCACTACGAAGACGGAGAACCATGACACTACGAAGACGGAGAGTAGTGACACTACGAAGACGGAGAGTAGTGACACTACGGATACGTAGTTATGTCACTATGTACACGGAGAGTTGTGACACTACTGGAAAACGGAGAACAGAGTCACTACGAAAACGGAGAGCCATGACACTACGAAGACTGAGAGTAGTGACACTACGGACACGTAGTTATGTCACTATGTACACGGAGAGTTGTGACTACTGGAAAACGGAGACCAGAGTCACTACGAAGACGGAGAGCCATGACACTACGAAGACGGAGAGTCGTGGCACTACGGAAACGGAGAGTTGTGACACTACGGAAAACGGAGAGCAATGACACTACGACGACGGAGAAACGTGTCACTACGGACACGGAGACCAGAGTCACTACGAAAACGGAGAGCCATGACACTACGACGACGGATATCCATGACACTACGAAGACGGAGAGCCATGACACTACGAAGACGGAGATCCATGACACTACGGAAAACTGAGAACGTAGCCACTACGAAAACGGAGAGCCATGAACTACGACGACGGAGAATCGTGTCACTACGGACACGGAGAGTCGTGTCACTACGGAAACCAGAGTCACGTACAGTGGACCTATCCTGTATTTGATGCTACAAAAAATTGTGTGGTTCATTCAATAATTTTTTTGAAGAGTGCATGATAAATTGCTACATGTTCGCGAAACTTACTATCATTGTTTAAATAAGGAGTATGTAGAAAAAATAAACGGATTTATAATAATTTAAGTTTGAAAATATTTTTTTTGATTATCCCACATGACAGATTTTTTTTGTTTTTGTTTATAGCATGGAGGGAACATAAATATGTGACACAGAATAAGATATATTTTAGTTGGATTTGAAGGATGAAACGAGAAAATCGTTTATGTCACAGAGCTAATTTTGAAAGTTGTAGATTGTAACGTTAAAAAAAAATTGTTTGATGAACATAATAGTTGAAGAATTTTTTTAGTATTGATAATTGAATATTACATTAAAAAACTTCCATTACTGACATTACTTGACGGAATAACCTTGATTTCTTTTATATCATAGAATTAAAATTGAAATATTCAGACTTAAAATTGATGATTTAAATTCAGTTGAAGAATAAATAAATAAGGTATGATGGAGTTTGTGATAGCTATAAAAATATGCGTGAGGGAAAACACGGCTGTCATACTTGCCCTTAATGTACTTTTGAAAAAAGTATTAAATCTGTAACACGTGAAAAAGTAGTGTTAGAGTTTTTGAACATAAAGTTAAAACACTTCCAATGACATTACTTGACAGAGTTACCTTGATTTCATTTATCCTGTATACAAGCTAAAAGTTAATGATCTAACTAGGCTTCAGTTTCAGAATCTATATGAGTATATTGATATAAGCAAACAATTTTGTTATGTACATTTTTTTTTAAATTGTACAGACAAAGGGGTATGAAATTTGTCACAGTTGTAATTTATATAGAGAAGAAGTGCGGAATGCTAATATTGTTTTAAAATTAGTAATTAAATAAACATGTCATACATTACTATATTGTGACAATATACACATTTACGAGTATATAAAGTGACTTACTCGTTGCAATGGCAACGCGAATTTATACGCGGTAAGTGGTTCTGTAATATAAAAAACGAAAATATACTTACATCTAAAGTACTAAGCAGGTATTGCAAATTGTCCTTCAGTATGGCGGCTTCATCGAACTCCATGCCCACGGACAGTGCGTCGCTACCAACACGTTGCATATTATCTCTGGTGGCTTGCACAAAAGGCATAACACGTTTCATATATTTCTTTAATTCCGGTTTTTCTGCTAGTTTACTTGATATTGTTTTGTTATCTGGTAGACCTGATGGCTGAAGAAACAAAATATATTTAAAGAGTATTTTTTTTTAGCATCATTCTGTATCCTACTCAAATGTAACAGTATAAACAAAGAGAATAAAATGTTAAAACACTCAGTTCTCCACGCACCGCCCAACTTGTGACGCATGTGGGATAGCGGAACTCAACGCCGCGTTTCATTTTTACAGAGTGGAGAAATGAACATAATTCTTCCCTAATGTGTTTACTGTCAGACGCTGTACCACTGTGTCCGCCGCCCGCACTTCGCTTATCAACTAAGTGATATTACATTTAGTTTGTAACTTACGCCATTAAGCTCCTTCAAAGTGCATAATATAATATGTTGCCATTTAGGATATTCCTTGGCGACCCAAATGATAGCTTTATTGGGTTTAGGTTCTTGTTTCGCAGCTTCACCTTTTTTGGGTTTCTTGACAGCACAGTGATTTTTCAAGTAAATTCGGAAAGAGTGTGCAGCCTCCATTAAATAATTGCTGGCTTTTACCGCAATTTCGTCTACGTCGCCTGCTACCGGCCATTTTTCATGAAGAATACTTTCTTTCTGTATTATAAATGTAATATATAAATTATAACATTATATTGTTTCTTGCACAGCACCGTAGATAGCGGGAATCCAGTGTAAGGCATTCCAATCGCCGCTTTCCCCAAAATTTTAGAAAATTTGCGTGCTGATTAACGAAACTTAACACCGAGGTTTGTCTTGTTACAAGAGCAAGGCAATAAAAATAATCAATTCAAAACAGATATATATAAAACCTTGGTGTAAAACAGATACATGCATGCTAAATTCATTATCAAATTTTATGATTTATGTTAAATATAGAATAATATACCATTATTATGATACCTGTAAATAAAGTGAGTCGTCAGACAACTTTGATGATACTCTTGGAGGTGCCAAAAAAAAACAGAGTAAGTAAAATATATAAAGTGCAGTGTCATAGCACCTGCCTCCGACGCTATGGTTGTAAGTTCGATCTCCACTCATAGCAACCAAATCATGCCAATACCACCTAAAAAGTTAAAACTAAAGAAAAAATCAATAAAAAAAACCTACATTCCCCATCAACTCCCACACATGTTCTGCCACGTGCGGACATATAGGCGCTATCAATTTCGCCTGCACAGCTATATACCTCGCGGCGAGGTCCCCGTGCATGCTTTCAGAGGAACATAACTCCCTGTACTTATCTCTCGCTGCTTGAAGCTCAAAGAAACCAGATTTTAAAGCTTCTTTGAAAAGCGTTTTAGAATAGTTATCATCCGTTTGATTGATTTTTGTATTCATTTCACTTATGAACACTTTGTCGTGGAAATTGTATGCACCTGGAATTAGTTATGGTTAGTAAAATATTTGCCTCGAAAATTCGGCGGTAACGTGGGCAACGGAGTGTCTAAACACTATCCTATACCTACCCTGCTATTTACGGGACACAGCGTGAAGCTAATAAAAAAAATTAAAAGAATGTGTAAAAATAGTGAGCCTCTAAAAAAGTCTAATTTACAAATGAGTTTTATATACATTTTCCAAAATAACTTATTATCGTTAGTGTGGAATAACACTTTAAAAATACTAAAAAGAAATAAAATTAATATATTTTTTTTAATGTTTTTTAATTATACCACTCATAGGACCCATTTCATACCCAAATTACCTATACACAAAAAAAACTTACCACTTCTCAAATTGGCACTATTAACCATAACCTCTTTGACCCATTCAATAAAGGTATATAATCTTAGTATAGCAGCATCTGCAGTACTTTCAACAAAGTTAGCATCTTCCACTGAGTCTCCAGCATCAGCTAAGGTCAATCTCATACCATCAGCACTAAACTTATCAATACTTTCCGATAGAGTCAAGAAATTTCCATCTGATTTGGACATTTTGGCTGAATTCAACATTAAATGGCCGTTAGCTCGAATGGATTTAGGCCATTTCGCTTCTTCATTGTGCCACAGAGCACAATGGTTGTATATGAAGAATGTTAGATGGTTTTGAATCAGATCTTTACCTGATGCTCTCAGATCGACAGGGTACCTGTAATAATAATTATTATTATAGCTTCACGCCGTTTTCCACATATAGTAAGGTAGGATGAGAAACCTAACGAAGAAGAAAACGAATACATTTCGTTCCCCAGTTACTGCCAATTTTTCAAGACATGTTAATTTGGGGAACTCAACGCTGCGCTTTGTTTTGTTATGAGTAAATAATTCATACTAGGTAATAAAATAAATTGATGATTGGTATATATATATTTTTTAATCTTAGCTTAAAGGACTTGTCACACAGGAAGTGACATGTCGTCCTGTAGTAACCAATGATTGATATTTATGGTAAGAATTACTGAAAATCCTTCATTAAACAAGAATCACACTTTTCTAAGTTTAAAGTACGAATAACCAAAAGCAATTTATTACCAAAATTGGAATGACTTTCGCATAAGATCGAGAGACTTTTTCGATATTTTACTCTTAGGCAGCGGAGCATCTTTGAAAAATATGTAATCCCATACACCTATGGTCAAATCTTCAGGTTTAATTTTCAACGCATTATCATCAGTTCCTCTAAATGTATCACCTTGGATGAAATGTGCTATTGTGTAATATGCATTGTAAATAGTTGAGTCAGATAGGGATTCTATCACCCATTGTTGATCCCATGGAAGCTTTGTCCCTGGAAATAAAAATAAATATTAACAAAAAAAAAATTAAGGCCAGTCAAGTTTATTTAATTGCTCCTCTCTTATGTCAAGATAACAAATGTCAGCATAATCGAGAATCGGTAGAAGGACAGTATTTGTTCACAAAGTTTGAACAGTAACAAAGAACAGTTTTACTGAATGGATAATATCGCTAATAAGTACTGGTGGTAAAGTCAATACATCTATTCTTGAAATAAATCATGCACTACCAATTTAAATCAGTTGAATTTTTTTTGAGTTAAGATGCTGTCCAAATGACCTACTCCAAGGAGATATACTTGAAGAAGTTAAGTAAGTAAGTATTAAAGTATACTGTCTTACCCAGTCCATAGGTCCTAGAGCAAGCATATTCATGAAGCCATTTAAGAGTTGCTTGGAAATTTTTTCTAACTTCATCATGATAAGTGTTCATGAGTGATAAGGATTTCTCGGCCTGACCTTTCCATTCCTCATTACCATAATCAAGGTACCATTGATTGCAAAGTGCCACAACACATTCGTCGCCAGACCTAGACATTATTGTTTTTTCTGGTTCATAATAAATAGCTGCAGTTTTATCTGCAACCATTTCCATTTGGATCTTCTTCTTTACATCTTGGACTTTAGACCCTTTATATTTTCCAACCAGTAATACGCCATCATAAAATCCTTTTAGGTAAACCATTTCTTTTGCTTGAACCAATTTATCTTTATCATTTTGGCTTTGAATTTTAAGCACATCATATAAGTGTACTGCAGAAAGATTGCCATATTCAGGAAGCTCCAGTATAGGTAATGGCACAAATGGAAGAACCATCTCGTCTTTTATACCATATTTTTCACGAAAAGCTGCCTTTTTCTGCAGATCAACTAGTGCCGCATAATCATCTGGCGAATCGGAAGGTACGCTTGTAACAATGCCTGTGCCTTTATCCTCTTTTATAGTTAACATTGGAAGTGCATAAATTTTATTGTAGGAAGTTGCGGGAGATTTAAGTGCAACACCTAGGAGATCTTGACCAGTAACTTCAAGCAAAATCTTAAATTCCCCATCTTTTTCAGTGAAACCTTGATAGCTCATGTTTCTTGCAGCTCGTTTAGTGCATACATAAACACCATCATTTATAGTTTCAAACACAATGTATTTTATATCAGGGTGCACCCAACAGTTTGTTTGACCATACATAGTTTCAGGCCTTAATGTTGCTGCTACAAAACTAACTGCTTTATCCTCAAATGACCTAAAAAAAATTTTGATTGTTATGTTTATGCTGTATCCCACATATATGCAGAGGGAAGAGAAATTTAAGAATTTTCATTTCCCTATTCTATTCTGAAAATGATATTCACAACATATTTCCTGTCTACATTCCTATGTTAAGATACAGAATACAAAGGTAAGACTTATATCAAAGTCTGGGTTTCCCAATCTTTTTTTCATCATTCCCTTTACAAAGGAACATAAGCAATAGTAATAATCAGATTGAAAATTTAAAAAAAACTCAATACTATCACTACTTATGCTTATGCTTAATTAGAACTTAGAAGAGAATCTAGGTAAATTCTCTTCTATGTTCAATATTATGATCCGTGTAACTATGTTCTATGAGCTAGAATTATTTTTCAGACAAGGTTGAAATGAAAAATATATTACTTTTTATGAAGAAGTTTTAGATAATCCCTTAACTTATGTAAGATATTTTCTGGTGCTTTAAAATAATCCTGAATGTAGGTAGATAGCAGTGGAAAACTATTACTCAACACAACACAAAAGTAAGTTTGCCATTGGTATTAAACCAAATATGTTTGTAATAAAATTAATGAAAAATCTTTGTGATGATAACCTTATACAACTGAGTTATCAAGTAAAGTTTTGTATCCATATTTGCCGATCTTGACACAAAATATCTATATTTAAATTTTTTGTTAACAATCTACATATTACTATTAGTAAGGTATAAAAGAAAATTATATCAAATATTGAGCTTACTTTAAAACATTGGGGAGTGGCTGCAGAACTTCCATTTTAATAAGTGTATACTCCTGAGGACCAGCCCCTTCACCAGTACTTCTATCATGGTCCATACATGGTTGCTTATCAAGAGGGGAAAAAATTGTATATCTTTTACCATACATAATTTTTTTTCTCTCTTTTAAGTGATGGAATTGCCATCTTATAAATGAATCATAAAATGGATTTGCATCAGTTGTTATAAATGTTCTGCGCCAATCAACCTACAAACAGGGGAATGTTAATAAAATGTGTCATATAAAATGTAAAATTAAAAACAGTTATTTGAAACAAAAATTGAGGCTATTTTTTTTTTGGAAAATGTAAAAGAAAATAATGTAGCAGGATTTGTACCCACACTTAATGGATTGTTAGTACCTCTGAATTCCCTTCAGATTCTTATATATTTTCTAAAAAAACTATTTTTCTTTGCTAAGTGTGAATTGAGGCTATTTTGGCACAACATTCAATTAGTAATTGAGAAGGTTGAGGGATTGGATTTTCACAGGCAGAAGTGAACAAAACAGAATTTAAGCCAGAACACTATTGTCCAGAGAGATTGCTAAAAATTTAGTAATTAGATAGGAAGCAAGTGTAATATGATGATAAACTATTAGTACTAACATGAATACCCATTCGTTTTAAATCTGCAACAGCCCTAGGCGGGAAATACTCTAGCCAGTACATTTCATCCGCAAACTCCTTTATTTCTTCCTCAGGCACTCCAATACTCCTCATAATCTGCCACTGATATTTAGAAGCTCCAGTTTTAGCTACAGCCTTACTTTTCTTCCCCTTACTTTTGTCTTTAGGCACTTTATCTACTTCTTCTTCTTCTACTAGACTCTCTTCAGGGAATTGTGGTGGACAGCCATAAACAGCCATTTCACGTTTCAACTTGTCTGCACAAGCCTTAATAGGCATTCCTGTGCAATGAAAACCAAATGGAAAAAGTACTTTTCTTCCTTTAAGCCTGTAGTATCTTGCAGCAAACTGAATATAAGATAATTATATAGTAATAGTAATTAGAAAATACAAAGTATAATGTAAATAAAAATATATATACTTCGCATTTAGAGAGTGAAAACGTGTGTCCAAGATGTAGGCGTCCATTCATATAAGGATAAGGAAAAGTACATAAAAACTTTTCATGTTGACCGTTATCGTCTGGAGCTTCAACTTCGAATATCTTTTCTTGATTCCATCGCTCTTGGACTTTTTTCTCAATTTCTTGCAAATATTCTACTTTGAATGTTCCTTTGCGATCAAGATTTGCCTGAAATATATGGTTATTGCATCATACATTGGTTATATGAGGTTAATCATGATGAACAGTTCACAATAATTTCAGAATATATTAAGAAAATTGGTATTATTATACATTAATTATTCAAACGGAACGCCGGAAATTTCAAATATAACCTAAGAATATGCTTCCAACAAATCAAACATATATGTAAAAAAATATTAACAAGTTTCTATAATACCATTATATCTATTTCATATATTTTTTCTGTCTTTTTAAAAATTAAATTCTCTATTTCGAGACATAAAGACACGTTTAAAATAGCGACATTGACTTAACACAAATTCGCATAATTTAGCCACATTCACTTCAGTTTTGCCAACACTCCAACAGACCGCAAACGACATGACACAAGTCAAATGACATTTGACAAATCATAGATTAAACACGTTAGCTCTTTACTTTACTTTAGTTGTTAAGTATAGAAAACAGTTGAAAATTGGAAATATTATAATAATATTAATCCGTCGAGAAAGGAAGAGAAAGTATATGGCCTCCATTAAAATATATTTTTGGCAAGAAACTCTTACGTTTTACTTTGTTATCATTTTTTAAAAATGTTCACTTCAATTCTGCAGTTTCGCCTTCTTGCACAAACGTGAGATTATTTCAAAATAAAATAAAATTATAGACTACCGATTTTTGCGTATAATTATTGCTATATGTTTGTACAAACAGTTTTTATTTTTAAGGCAAATTTTTACCAGAATATTATTAACCAGACTATTAAGACTAATTATTTACCAGACTAGGGTCGGCACGGATAATGTATAACTCCTTTCTAAATAAATTCTATGTTGCTGCGATCGCATAAAATACTACATTGAAATTTGTTTCTTTTTACTCTCAGCATAAAAAATTATGTACAATAGTGGCAAATTACGGTGTTAACGTTGAAATACCAAACCATACTATACCGTATCATAATTTACTTCTTAATTGTTATTTAAGATACCATAGACTAAAATAGAAGAAATTAGATAGCTAGCATTAAAACTCAACTTAAATTTCAAGTGTCAAAAATTGGCGCCATCCAGAGCATAGTCTGTCATTGTCAACTTGGCTTAATACCGGAAATTCGCTCGCAATCTTCCTTGCGAGACGCGTTAAGTCGCGAAGTGCCGGTTATTTTGCTTATGTATAACTGGTCATTTAGTTTTATTTTGTTCATATAACGTCGAAATGCCACCAAGAACTACAAAACCTAAGGTATAAATGATTTCTGTAACAGTGTTTTTCTGATAATATTTGTTATAACTTGTTTCCTTTGTAAATGACTGAAACCACATTTCTTTAAAAAGTAAATTACACTATAATGTCTTGTTAGTTTAATCGCAATAATATTGTATAGAGCCTAAATTTGTAATGTTGATATTCTACATAAAATAAATTTTAAGAGAATTATTTCATCCAAATTAAAGTACTACAAGCTATTCCTTGTCATGAATCTTTATATTTTGCTGGGAACTTACCAAATTTCGCAATTTTGAATTGCAGAAAAATGCTGATGTCAAGGCAGTTGACAACATAGCACCTAAAAAAGGAAGAGGAAAAGCAAAAAATATTTCTGAAAAAGATCAAGATATTGTAGAAGATATAGACGAGAAAATTGCTCCAGTCCTTGAGAAAAAAACTAAAAGGGGCAAAAATGTTGCTATTGATAATAAGGAAGAGCAGATTGTTTCTAGTGATAAGAAAGAGGTTGTTCCAGCAAAGAAAGGCAAAAAGAAGAATGTTGAAGCTGTTACAACTAATGTAAATGGTGATGGTATTTTAGAAGAAGAAGAAGTACCTGTATTAGACAATGAAAATGATGGTGAATTCCAACCAAATGGTAATTCAGATGATCTTGAAGTACTAGTAAAAGGTCGAAAAAAGGTTTTAAAAAAAGATGAAAAGCCAATAGAAAGCAAACCAAGAGGTAAAAAAAATGCAAAAGCAGAGGTAGATACAAATAATAAAGATGTTGATCAAGAAAAGCCTAAAGGCAAAGGTAGAGGTCGGAAGGCACAACCTAAAGCTGAACCAGTAAATGAGGTTGATGATGAGGTTGTTATTGAAGAAAAAGAAAAGCCAGTTGCAAAAAGTAGGAAAAAAGCACAACCTAAGAATCAAGAAAAACCAGCTGATCAGAAAGTGGAAGACACAGAAATGGAATTTGAAAATGGAGATGAAAAGAAAATGCAGGAGAACATTGACAATGAAGAAAGATTGGTAACGGCAAAAATGAAAGAACCTAAAGCACGGAAAAATGTGAGGAAGGCTCCACCTAAGGAAGATCCACAAGAAAATGATGAAGATATTCTGGAAGAAGCTCCTGCCAGTAAAAAAAGGAAAGTTACTAAAAAAGAAGATAAAGGAAAAGGTAAGAACTCAAATTATATTCTTATAGAGTTAATTATTATAATTAATAGAAGTAATTATTAGCTAAGCCCTGAATTTGATACTGGGATGCATTTTCCTCTTATATGAGATATAAAGATTTATAAATATATTGGCCCCTTTGAGGGTTAAATATACTGTGCTTTATATATTATTATTAAAATTACCTTAAAGTAAAAGTGGAAAAATGTGATAACAGTAAAGATTTTGTTAAAGGTGATTAAAACTTAATGGGATTTCTTTACAGACCAAAATATATTTTTTGTTTTGTTTAAAAAGATAAAGCTGAATAGGTTATTTTATTAAAATACATGAAAGTTACCTTTTTTGGCTTTTAGCCAGCTATGTGAGAGATAGCAAGGACTGTAAGAACCTACTGTTATGTTCTCTGCTTCCTGCCCAAATTGGAGAAATTGTCAAATTTAGTAGACCTAAATGCTACACTTTGTCCTATCAGAGAAGGAAAATTGATTGAATCCATAGCCATCATGTTTATAGTTGCATATAAGGAGTATCAGACTGCCATGCCCTCAAAATTATTTTATTAATAAAGTGAAAATTAATTAATTCATTAATAAAATAATGCTGACATACTGCTCTTGCCAGACAAGAAATCTTGAGAGTGAATATTTACAATAAGTAAAAGCATATGACTTACACTTATTGTTATGTATTGTCTGCATTTCTTAACATTTAATCATTTACATATATGGTAAATCCTTTACTACTCCCTTTATGTTTCCATCAATGTTTCTGTATTTTTTTTTAATATATCATCACTTGTCATTTTATAAGCAACATTTTTAAATACAGCAGCATATTCATTTTATTAATTGAATTTTACGCAAACTTTGTCAATATTCTAGGTTATTTGTCAATTTAATCATGCAAATTCAAATTTATCTTAAATATAGAAACGAAAAAATGAAAATGATTAATAAATTTATTATAGGTGATGCTAAAAACGAAGATGAGAAAGATGACGTAGAAGAACCTCAAACTAAACAAAAAGGTAAGAAAAAGCAAAAGAAAGTTGAAAAAGAGGAATCTGAGAAAGTGCAAGATACTGGGGAGTCTGGCACCAAACGTCGGCGTAAGGCCGATGACAAGGGTAACTAATTCCTTAATTTATTATTTAAATTCAGTTACTTTTGCTAACAATTGTTTTATTATCATGATTAAGTGTGTTTTTATTATTGAATAAAAAAATTGAAAATTATAATGTTTAGTTATTTCTATTTTTTTCCTTGAATGCTTGAAATAAGAAATAAAAATTATAGGTAAATTTATTATGTTCTGCATATTATACTAACATGATTAAAGGTAATAACAAGATTAGAGTAATTTTTGGTTGATTAAATAATATAATACAAAAAATAACATATATTTTCTATATTACATATAACATTTTCTATTTACTCTTAAGTGGTAATTACTGCTAACTTAATTGCATTGTATTTTAAAAAATAGAATGTAGTGTATGTGTAATTATAAAGTAGACTTGATATGCTAATTTATTCTATCATGGAAAACCTATTAGGAACATTAAAATATATAGTTGCTGGGAGCTTTATTTTATTCAAATCCAATTTCAATTAAAATGAATGTCAATTTTTGCATGAATATTTTGTTATACATTTTATACAAGTGTTTCGTGAGTTAGTAATTTATTGTTATAAAAATACTTAATTGCTATTTTGTTTTCATGTCTATATCTTGTTAATATATTTAGTATAAAAAATAGCTTACAACTATATGAATGGCTTATGGAAAATATGCTACGCATGAAGCAAAAGATAACATTATTAACCAACGAAATAAGTTTTACTATTTTAAATGAAGAAACTCAATATATAATTGAGAAATACAATCTACCCTTATTTTCAGTATCTGAAGATAGTAAAAAGAAACCAAACAAATCCGTAAGTGACTATGAATCCATAGATTTTTCAAACTTATCCAAAAACTCTCAAGGCAAAGACTGGAATTTCAAAATATCTAGTTGGAACGTTGACGGTATTAGGGCTTGGATGGGGAAAGAGGGTTTGGAATATTTGAAACATGAAAAGCCAGATATATTATGTTTGCAAGAAGTTAAATGTTCGCTGGAGAAGTTACCAGAAGAAATTAAAAATATTCCCGGATATCACGCGTACTGGTTGTGTAGCGACAAGGATGGCTACGCTGGCGTAGGCATATACACGACCAAACTGGCAATGAACGTGCAATATGGTTTGCAAAACGAAGAGTTGGATAGCGACGGCCGTATCATAACAGCGGAGTATGAGCACTTTTATCTTATTTGCACGTACGTCCCGAACGCAGGACGCAAACTAGTCACCCTACCTAAAAGACTGAAGTGGAATGAAGAGTTCCGAAAACATGTCAAATCTTTAGACAAGAATAAGCCAGTTATAATATGTGGAGATATGAATGTTGCACATAATGAAATAGGTAAGTGTAAAATGGAAAAGTTCGAGTCATACATTTTTCTAATTAATTTTTAATTTTTTTTAGCCGCATGTAGCAGTGTAGGTAGAGGGAGCCTATTGTTTAGATACTACACTCCTTCACTTTCCACCGAATGGTGGATGCAATCCGTGTTGAGTTTCGGAGCTCAACGTCGTGTTTTGACTCGACACCACAGCGAACAATATTATATATTTCATTTCCTCGAGTGTGAATCGAACCCAGAACCTTTTGCGATTACAGTCGCTCTCTTGTGCCCCAGCGTCATGAATAACCTTTTAAATAATAATATTTAATGTTTTTTATAGATCTCAAAAATCCGAAAACTAATAAGAAAAATGCGGGTTTCACTGAAGAGGAGCGAGCAGGAATGACTGAGTTACTGGGGGATGGTTTTATAGATACATATAGACATTTCTATCCGAACAACACTGAAGCGTACACATTTTGGAGCTACATGTCTAACAGTAGACCGAAAAATATTGGATGGTAAGTATCCATTGGCGTATCTAAGGGATATTTTTGGGGGTGGGGATTGGCACATATACATATGTTCGTGTAAACATTGTTATTTTTAAAAATTTTTGGGGTCGAGAACTGAAGTGTATTTTTGTCATTTTGAATGGAATGTAAACTAAGTTATTTTTACTTATTTTGTTTGTTACTTTCAATAACTCAAGTATTTTTACTAATAATAAGATTTTTCTTTACTTATTATTCCTTATGCTTATAATAAATACTAATCTTTCTGAAAACAATTAATAAATATTAATAATACATTTAATAAATATTCGTACAGTAAAAGGGGGCGAAGCCGCTCGAGTCCGCTAGTTTCTAGATAAAGTTAAAATTTTTCAGTGATTCATTCAAACATGACTTTTAATATAATATAATTTCTTGATGACTACTGCTGTTTTCGTTTATAATATCTAAATTATAAGTTACTCCAAAACCATAATGATTCTTAATATTAAAAAACAAAATATATTTTTCTTCACGCTTTATACCACACATAGCCGAATCCTAATATTGAGATACTCCGTCCCCATTTAGACACGTTCGTTCCCCGCTTTTTGGTGAATTATGTCGAGTGGTGCCTCATTCCCACAGCGAAATTAATTATTATATATATTTTTAAATATTCGATTTCCTCGAATGGGAATCGAACCCACAACCTCTCGCGATTACCGTACCTAAAAATGTTCTTATTCAACAAGGCTATATTATATTAACATGTGAAAATTATTATTGTTACAGGCGTTTGGACTATTTTATAGTGTCAAAGAGATTGTTGCCAGCAATTTGTGACAATGTTATAAGAGACAAAGTGTATGGCAGTGACCATTGTCCTATATCATTGTTCTTGCACCTGACTACTGCTAACAAACCTGCGGAATAAATATGAATTTTCTATATTTGAATCATATAAAAGCAAATGCAGCAATATCTCATTTTGTCTATGATTTTACATAATTAAGTGGCTATTTTATTTTCGTAATACTAAACATTTGTTATAATAATGTGTATTGTCTAATAATATTTGTTCAAAAGTAAATATGAATTTTTATTTGGCTTAATTTTCCAATGTCGATCTGTACGGAGATTGCTTTATTTGCTTTTTTATGACTAATTTATCTACAACATGAAAATTTATGTCATTGCATGGATTTTTTTTTATATGTTTGTCTGTTTGTTAAAGTTATAAATGGGACATAGAATTATTTGTATAATTAAAATTAAGTGATTTAATGGTACTCCTCTGGTTGATAAATGTATATAATGATGTTGCTGTTAAAGCGACCAATCAGGGCAGCGATTAAAGCTTACAATTTTTCGATGGTTTACTTCACTTCAACTTCACCAAAAAATTTATGACCTTACGGTTTTGACAATCTTATGGTGAAATAAATATGGCTAATTTTGTTTGTTACACTTAATTCTAGGTATTTTAATAACTATTCATCATGAATGAATGATGGCATATTGAGATGAAAAAACAATATTTTTTGTGAGAAAATAAAAAGTGAACATTCATTTCAATAAAAACTATCTCAATAGAAAAGTGTAAATATAATAATTACATATCAGGTACTATATTGTGTGACCTTTAAAAAAACAGGAGGTGTAGTTAATATTGTTATTGTGAAACATTTGAATGATAAAATTTGACCTTTATGACCTTTTTTATTATGATAATATTTTGTAGTTGACGAAGAAATTATTCTTGATGCCGTCGTCTCGCAGTGGCACAAGAGTGATTGTGCGCGACGTTTGTAGGTTCGATTCCCACTCGAGGAAGTGAAATATTTCTTTACGTTTATATTTCCATTTTTCTTCGCTTTGATGTCGAGACAAAACGCGGCGTTGAGTTTTGCCACTCAACACACAATGCCTCCAAAAAGTGGGGAACGGAGTGTCTTTAACACCGAGGTTCCCTCTGCCTACCCAGCTGTGTGCGGAATACAGCGTGAAGCTGAAAAAAAAATTTCTTGATGAAAAAATTATTTTCGTACATTGAAAGAAAAAATAGAATGTAAATATGATTATAAATAAAAACAATTTTAATACAAAAAATAATTTATTTCTTCATACATTATACAAAATACAATTCTTATACTTTGCAATTACCTTTAAAAAAAATTATTTTCCCAACACTGACATATGTGGCCCTCGGCGTCGATATTTTATATGCATCTAAAAATAATAGAATTTATGTTGCAATTAAAAAGAATATAGACAAAAACGGAATATGTTATAATACAAAACATATTGTCCATTCTAAATTATTAAAATGTTAAATTGCAGGAGGCTAGGCTAGTTTTTCGCCCAAATTCGCTCGAGGCCAAGTTTTGTATCTTTCTTAACATTGTATCTTATATATCACAGCAGCCAGAGCAAACTGCCCAATTTTTTTTTATCTCAGCACCATCCTTTATTCCGCACAGCAGGGCAGGCAGTAGGAACTATACCCTATTCACGAAGGCATGAGATAAAAGGTTGTTCACATGTCGCAGTTGATGGAATTACTATATTAATTTTAGAAAAATATTTATCTATGGATTCTTGAAGTAATATATTAAATGAATGAAGGATAGCACTATCAATAATATCTTATTTTAGAAATAGAATACTGGTAAAGTGGGAAAAAAAAATGTTTACAATATTCAGAAAAGTTGTTTTACACTATAATATCTAATTGTTTACAGTAAGGGAAAGGAAAAATAAAGACGAAACGTATGTATGTCACGTTTGAATATTGTCTGTTTAATTGCAATAATTTGTAATATATAAAGGTTATAATAAGGTTATATAGTAGGCAATAAAATTCTCAGAGTGGAAATCGAACCCAAAACCGTCAGGTTTACAGTCAGACAAATTGTCATAAATTTTATAATAAACAATATTTAATTACCTTTATAATTTTAGCAAACACATCTCTTTGTAGCAATGAATAAGCCACTTCGAGATTTGTCAAGGCACTTGTTTCCAGTTCTCGCAATCCTGAACAAAAACATGCAATACCAGCTTCAAGACCTGTTCCGAAATCACATTCATCCATTGCTATACTTGCGTAAGTAAGAACTGGCTGCAACTCCGAAAGGATTTTATCTTTTTCTACTTCAGAATTTGCTGCTTGAAGTTTTTTGAACATTTTCTTTAAGTTCACTAAAATGATATTGGATCTATATTTAAATGTCTTACTTAGTATTGTACTTTATATTATAACATATAGAGGGCACTAGGGCATGTCACCCTAGAAGTATGGTGAAATTGCTAAATAAGAAGAGGCCATTACGGCACACTAGGAAAAGGTCTAAGTTAGTTGTGGGATCAATGCCCACACTGAGGGTGTGAAGTATTTTCATTTTTCTAGCAAGACATTGGGCAATGCTTAGAGAATGAAGTATATTAACTCTAGGTTTTCCATGCCTTCTCTGTAATATGTGAGATACAATATAAAGCTTAAAAAAATATTTTACACTTACCATCAGTTTCTGTTAACTTCCTATAACCCAAATGAGTTCTTTTGTCATATGGAACCACAATACCAGCACCGTGGAATGTTTTACATACAATATTTTTTATCCTATTTTTAAAATTAAATTCTTCCACAGAATAATTGTTTTCTTCGGCCCATTTTTTTATTTTCTCCATAAATTTTTGACAAGCAATTGATATAAAAGGTGAAGATTTCTTTTCTGTCTTTAAAAACTGACTAAAAAAAATGAAGTAAAATTTCTACACTTGAAGCATATATTTAGCAAATAAAACCAACTGACCAAAAAAGTCATTAAATAAAACATGGAATAGAACATTATAGAAATCCATTCAAATTATAACTTAACAATAATTTAATAATTTCTCTTACTATACTGCACCAAAGATATTTTCTGATACTGGTGTTATTGCATAACTGGCACCACCATCATTTTTGGCTAAAAATACTGGCTTCTCCTTTGGGTTGTCTCTATAATATCCAATATGAAACTCACTATTTCCTTTTTTTTTTAAAACAGCCTGAAATTATTTTTAACTTTTTAAAGTTAAGGATAGAAAAATATTTACAAATATTAGAAAACTTAATGATTTGAATGCAGCACTTTACTGACCTGGCCAATATTCCACACTCATGAATGGAGATTTATTAGTTAATCAGTCAAAAATATATGTAAAAACTTAAAATTAAATTTTTATAAGTAACTTTCTACCAACCTGGAATTCTGGGGGATCATAGAAAAATCTCCAATGTATCAAATATAAGCTCCTATCCTTTAGTTTAGGTAATTTACCCAAAAATAACTCAAAAGGACCAATAAGTTGCAAGTTAACACTGGACAACATTTGTTCTACATCTTCTGAATCATCATTAAGACACTCATAAAACTTATAAAAATCTTCAGGCATTTCAACTAAAAAACAATCTTGCAAGATGCTGTGTTCAGAATTTTTATCATAAAAAGAAATGTCATCTAATTTTACAATCGCTTCAAGAGTTTCTTGTTGTTCCTCTTTGACTTCGGTATCTGTGTTTGTTGAGCCTGATGGTTGGTCGTTGACTTCATCATCTTTTGTGTTTTTTAATTCCTCAACGGTTTTTTCAATATTTCCTACATCTTTTGGTTGTCTTTTACCAATAACATGTGTAGTCTTGTTATATGGTTGAAAGCGGTTATTTTTCCGATTTTTTGGAATTGTAATTTTCGATTGAGGTGTATGCTTATATTTTTCATGATGTTCCGGATTTTTTTGATAACAGTTAATGCCATATTTACAAATCACTCGAGGGTCTTTTATATATGCATCCCATTCTTCAGACATAGTAAGACCAAAAAATAATAAAAAATATGTTATTCTCTATAACTAAATCGCAAAAATAGTAGTTTTGCAAACTTTGCTCAGTATAACTTTTATAACAATTTTATAAATAAAAACATTTAATAGAAATTCGAAATTATAAATGTCATATTTAAATAACTACTTGTTAATCTTGTTTGAATTTTATTCAGAGCTATATCAAGGAACTTATATTGTAGCAGTATGTTGTTGATGTTCCTTGATTGATTCAGAGGTTCACCATAAACAATAGATTAACATAAATGTATATATTTAATATGGACATACAAGAATTTTGTGGGTCATAGACTAAATATGGTTTCGGGTGAGTTATATTTAATTACAATGTATATACTCGAAATGTCTGCATTTATAAGAATAATATTTTAATTAAATCCAAATTTGTAATCTTGGTAAATAAACGCTTTAACTAACCTTGCTGTCATATATCTGTATACATTTGCATACTATGGCTGTTGCGACCAAAAAGTTGGAAATTTGACATTTTTGTAGTACGAGTAGTCAGTTGGAGAGCACAGAGTGCTTATTATTGGTGAATTAGTGTCATTGGCTAGGTGGTGCTTCTTGAGATCTAAAAATGTTTAAGTGCTTTTTATAAATAAGAAAGATATTTTTTTAAGTATATCCCAATAGTTTTTTATGATATATTTGTCTTAGTGACTATATATTCAGTTTTAATAAGCGATTAATATTTTATTTCGTAATGTACAGTCTAGCGTAATTATTGATGTGAATTAATATCCACAATAAAATAGTCGGCGCGCGTTGAATTGTTGCTTTTGTTTTTACCATACGTGTATTTTTATTTCCAATGTATAGATGTATAAATTATAATAACATACCAAGGACATGTTCATAATAAGACTTCGTCACCTAAGATATTTGACAATTTGTACGGGCTTTGGATCATGGTGTATAAATGGTAAATATATTTGTTAATTTTTTTTCCTTATTTTAACTTTTATTAAATAGTTTCATTGATATGTTATTTTACTATTAATTACTATTAATAGTAAAATAACATTTCTATGTAACTATTAAATATTATATATACATATATATTATTAATTCATATATTATACTTAATTATTCTACTTACTATAGTAAAATTTTAACTTTGTTTTTAAATATGAATTCAAAAATAAGGTTAATCTGAAAAAAGAAGTCTTTTAAAATATTAATTGTGTATTTATCTATGAACAGTCTATTGCTTAGAATTTTATACAAATAATCTAAAGAGGATGTCATGACACATTAAGACAATGTAAGTAGATTGTAGAAATTATTATTATCTACCACAGCAGGAAAATAATCGACTACATAATGAGAGAGTCTCTATTTCTAAAATTTGGTAGTGCTTGGGGAAAAATCTTAACACTAGCTTCTCTGTCTGTACACCTCTACCTGTCCTGTTATAATATAAATTGCATATATCAAGCTATTTGTTATAATAAATAGTATATATAGCAATTGGACTGACCTTTGCATTTATTTATTTTAAAATTCACTTTGTTTTTGGCATTATTTTAATGTAATAGAATAAAAGTAGTGGCTTTTATTTAAATATCTTACTAAGATACTACAAAACTATGGATCTAGCAAATTTGATTTTACAAGATAATGAGACATTTAGATCTGACTCAATGGTTTCCTATTTGTATTGTTTGAGAGAGAGAACATAATTCATAGCATTATTTACAGTCAGATTTTGTAGTCAGATGACTAAAAATTTATATGAATAAAGTAATAAATAATTGTAGTAATTTTCGATTCGATTCGAAAACTAGGCAATATGCAAATTTTAGTGTTTCAATATTAAGTATTGGTGCTTCTCTATTTACATAATCATTTTCAAAAATGAACAACCTTGTAATTTTGAATATTGTTTGTTACTCCACTGTTTAATACTTACCTGTATTCTATATTTAGTCTCATTGTGTGTGGAATATATTATGGAGCAGCTGCGATATAAAAATTAAATTGAATGCTAATGTGTATATCTTGGAACTGAGGATAGTTCTTGGCAAAATTGTTTCGTCAATGCTCATATAACATATGTATATAGATCTAATCTTATATCCATTTTAAGAAAAATTATGTTCTGGCCTTTATATATCTGGACAATCTCTGCTACAGTTAGGTATAGAGCAATGCTAAATTTTGCACTAAAAAGAAACTATTAATTCTGTTAATGAAAATATTAATTCTATTAGGTGATTCAATAAAATTTTTTTCACCATTATAAGTGAAGATATGAATGATCTTATTTGTAGGAAGTAAACAATACAAAAGGCAACCTCCGAATACATCGCAGAATCAGCGTCATTGAAATCTGTACAATACCGTTCTTGCTCTTTGTTTTAAATTCGCTCGCCATTATCAAAAGACTTGCAGTTTTATTGTTCGGCCAACGTATCAATATACGCCGGTACATTTATAAAACTTGAGAAGCATTCGAAGCTTAGCCGATCGCCTCGTTGTGCATTACGTCTACGTCTACCGCTATAAAATACGTTTTAGTTATTTGATCGAAAATAGATTGTTTTGTTTTTCAGGATGAATGAGTTGATTACATTTATGTATTCAAGGAGCAATGTCCGAAAATAGTATCTTATATATTGCATTTAATACTCGATTATTATTATAGCAATAGTTAAAATTGAAAATCCCACGAGACGAGCCAAGTCATTTTCACTGTTCGATCTCAATAGAACAATATAAAGCCGGCCTCCACCGATCGTGGCGAAATTTATTACACACGAGGACATCTTTTATTTAGCGCTATAAAATCGTTCTATAATGTAATATATGTATATACGTATAAAGGGGCGCAATTATGCTGATATAATAACATAAGTTTGTGATGTGTTGCGGATTTTGGTATATTAATTTTCATTTGTTAAATAATTAATAATTCTTTTATTTTTACACTATTCCGGTTCTGGTTCGACGTAATGATATTTTAAAGTGTGTCGTGACGTGTAGTTTATATGGGGCCGTCGTGGTGCATGAGCACAACGGTGTGACTGTAACGCGACGGTTGTGAGTTCGATCCTCGCTTGAGACAATGAAATATTTATTTAAATCTGTATATACATTTCTTTGTACTGGTGTTGAGGCAGAGAATATATTTTAGAAGACTAAAACTACATATTTAAATTTAAACGTTTAATTAAAGGTAAATATAAAATGAAATATAAAAAAAATACAATCAATTATTATCTTAATAAGGAAATCTGTAATTTGCCTTATTTACTTATTGTTACAAATTTAATCCCAATATTCCAAACTCCGAAAGTACGAACTTTTACATACGAGTAGGTATATCAGATTTAAAGTTAAGTTTTAAGCAATAAAACTGTCAAAATTGCATTTGATTTTGTATTTTTCTTACATATATCATTTTTCACGCTTCATGCTGTATCCCGCACATAGCACATGCTAGACAGAGAACACCTGGAAACTTAGTGTTAAGACACTCCGTTTGGCAATCCGTCCAATTTTACAATTCCGTTTCCCACTATCCAAAGTGGAATTGTCAACGACGCGCTTTGCGAATATCAGAGCAACGAAATTATCATATTAAATTTATCATTTTAGCAAAAAAAAAACATAATTCCCCTGCGGCATGACCGACCTCTTATATTATGTAATTTTTTTCAAATATTTTTTTAGTGTCTCCTATCTTTTGTACATAAACTATTTATTAAAAAAAAAAACATTCAGTTCAATTTAAATTTGTACATGTTTATACAAAATATTTCAAATATATTCAATATAATCGAAAGCTAAGGATCTAGGTGCACAAGCGGTGCTACGTTTTGCGATATGCCGCGTCCCAGATACGTCGGTCGGCGCTGGGCGGCGCTGGGCGGCGACTGGCGAGCGGAAATGGCTTAGAGACAACATTGTTGTTCACTCTTCCAGTTACGCTGCATTTCTAGAAAATAAACGTTCACTATAAATTATCTTTAATGTTACATATTATTTTTGCAGAAATAATTTAGGAAGTCAGAAATAACTTTATATTATCTAAAAGCTCTTCAGAAATATTCAGAGCTCTGCGATAACAGTCCTCTAACTGTCGTTATGTCCGCAGGCAATGAACACTTGACCGCGCCATGGAACACCAGGATGGATGGGGCGACGGAGAAACACACGCAGTCAACCACACCACGGAGCGGGCGCAGGCCGATCGCGAACGCGACCGCGTGCGCGTCGAGTTCTACGCCACTTACGACGTCATGACCGGCGTGCGCATAGCCGCCACGCTGGGCGGCTTCTTCGCTTTAATGGTGTTTCTGATCGTCTACAAGAGCCGGAGCAAATCTGTGAAGGCTTTGAACGACCCCAAGATAGTGGAGTTGGCGGAGGCGGTCGTAGCGGAGGAGCAGGCGGAGGAGGAGGAGCGCCAGCTGAGTGCGGCCATAGAGGAGGCGCTCTCGGAGCGCGGCTGCAGCGCGCAGTGGGCACGGGCAGCGCGCCACGCGTCCTACGGCGGCGGGTATGGCAGCCTGCTGGCGCCGCCGCGCCGCCTGGCCGCGCTGCGCGGGGACTCGCTGCCGGGCTCGGCACTGCGTGTGGGCGAGCGGCGGAGGCTCAGCTCGGCCACGTGCTCCAGCTCGGGAAGCTCGTACCTGGAGCGGCGCGGCTCGTCCGTGGCGTGCCGCCTGGCGCCGTTGGCGTCGGTGGGCAGCGTGGGCCCGTCCTTCGCGGTGGAGTGCGATGCGGCATCGGTTGGCGCGGACGAGGTGTTCGCGGAGGACGACGCGGACTCCACGGACGACGAGGTGGAGCAGTTCTCGACGGACAGTGGTGGCCCGGACTGCACCGAGCTGACGGCGCGCCCAGTGCGGCCGGCGCTCCCTTTGCGCGTGGAGCGCGCTTCTCACTCCCGTGAGACTTTATTCTAGTCGCCGGCGCTTTTGCCGGACATTATATGTTGTCAAAAATGTTAAAATATCGACCTTTTCGTAATATATCTATTTTTATTTCCATGGGAACATATCAATGTTTTTTGATTTACATATCATTAAATTGAATTTAATATATTAAATAGTTTGGCTATACCATATATAATTAAATTTAGAATGTATGAAAAATATAGGCACATGCTGGAATTACTTTTGCGAAATATATGTTATATCATTTTCTTTTACAGGCCTCAGTATTTTTTTTAATTTGCCTTTTTGCCAGCCGTAACACGTACCATGCGGAAGTGTCGATATTTTGATGTTATAATTATTATGTAAATAATTTGTTACGTTAGTAAGTGTAACGCCATGTTAATGTTCTCGTGATAGGATTTTGAATTGTGAACGCGGCCTTTACTTTATGAAATGCCTCAAACTGATATGGAACTATCGAATCCAAAGCTTACTAGTCAAACTCTAACGCTTTATATGTTGCCTATAATATTAAGATTACTATAGTTTCGGACTCGGGATCTAGTCATAGTTATGTTACAAATGGAAAAATCACATAGCTATTATATACTAGTAAAAAAAATGAGTTTTTTTTTATACAGTAAAGTTAACGTATTTAATTGTATTTATTATATAACATTGAAAACTATCGATCGTTGCAGAGTGCTATACAATTTTGTAATAAAATACATTTAAAATATTGATTTTTTTTTATTAGTGCATGCATATACTCGTATTGTTTCGGTAAATCATGTGCTACGCTGGTATTGTCACCACTTAGTGTTCTCTTTAAAAACTAAGGTGTATAATAATCTGCCGAATTAGTGTTTGAATGGCACATTAATATATAATATACATATGATCTAGATACAGATTTTATTTTTAAAAAAAAATCTTTAATTTATCAGACATTTTCTACGATTTTTAAAAGCTTGTGCGTTAATTATAATTAAACTTTATTTTGTTGATGGAATGTAAGGTAAAGCATTGTAGAGAAAAATGAATTAATTTGTTTACCAAATATAAAATTAAAAACGAACATGAAAGCTACGCACAAAATATTTTACTTTACGTTAGATTGTCCAGAGAGTAGTATTTGTAAATAGTACGAGGCTATTGTTCGTGTACTGTCCTAGAACTTAGATATTTTTTTTTATCAACATAGGTTGTTATAAAATTGATATGCGGATGTTTAAATGAATGTTAATTTATTGACTTGTTTAATTAATAATTATAATATTAGATGTGGCTTCACGGTTAGTGTGGCCGAAAATAACGATGTGTGATAACGATCGTATTTGAAAATTTTCGAAGAAATTTTTAACTCTTGTGAGACTGGTCACTTCTGTGCTATAAATTTATTTTTATTCCATTAAGAAATTACATTTGCAGCGTGAAGCTGATATAAATTATATTTCGTATTCACTATAATACATTAAAATGTATATTCTGGATCTGCACTTAAAATGTGGTAAAGGATCATATTTATACAATTAACATAAAGCCTCACTCCAGTATTAGCTAAGCTCAACAATCCTTCCCCGTGGCAATACAACGTAGGTATACGTTTGTTCGGACTGCTGAATTATTTATTGAAGTTTTCTTTTTTTTTAATACGGTAACTCTAATTTATGATTTGACGTAACGTGTATTTCGATCGGCTGACTTTCCACGGTGTTTTTTTTGAACTGTAGCTAGTGTGAACTCGGTAGGGTAGTCGTCGAGTCAATTTAAAATTGTATATTTGTATAGTGTTTTAAATTATCCCTCACCCACTGAAAGGGCACACAAGACCAATACGTCCTTTGAACAATAACTAAAAACGGGAGAGGCCTAAAAATATATTGCTTGAACCTACCTAAGAATATTACTCGTCAAGGATACTGCCACTGTTCTCGTTTAGTAACAATGTACAGTACGGTCAACGAGTCGTGGCCGTTCTGAAGTGTTTTCTGAATATTTGCGCATTGTACTCTCGGGAAGAAAGTTGCTTGAGGGCGGCCACGACTTGTTGACCGCACTGTAGTACGCACACCAGGGTTTTATTGATTCTAGTGTGCCGACCCCGTGTACCGCGGGCCCAGTAGATTAACTAACACAGATCGTTTTTTATTACGAATTAGATTTACGTGTTAGTTTATGTAACTGTTCGTCGCTCGAATAAAAAAGAGCTCCAGTAGTCTGTAACATGTTGAAATCTATGTAAAAAAAATATTGTAAATATAAAACGCAACGCAACTGTCGTTTCATTTTTGATGATCACATTTTTGGTTTCCTGTGTAAGCAATGACCAGTCGCCGCGAACATAAAACTACAATAAAGTTAAATATGACTCAATAAATGTCGGTTTCTCTAACCGCCAAAGCGGATTGCATCCAGCTATGACGTGCACCGAGGACGCATCTATGTTATGTTAATTACTTTTTTTATGATATTTTGCTAGGGATATAGCTTAAATAAATAATCTATCAATAAATATTTAATGTAACTACATCTAAATGTCAATGTTTTTTTTTATATGCTTAATTACTCAGACGCAGACGTGGCGCAGTGGCAACGCAAGCGTGTGATTGTAAACGGATTGTGGGTTAGAATCCCACTCGGTGGAATAGATTGTTTATTATTTTATTTTCCACACATTGGTAACAAGGCAAATTACATCGTTGACTTCCGCTTCTCTGTCCGTAATAAGTCATAAATTATTTTATAATCTTAACACTAGGTTTTCTCTGTGTATATAACACGTCATATGAATGAAAAAAAACATACCTAGATTGAAAAATTTTAAAGCTTCAAATAAGTATTAGTAAATAGTTTTTGCTTTTTTATGGACATTATATTGTGGATATGTGTTTTTGTACTTTACAAGTCCACTTTTAATATAAGAGGGAGAGCAGAAAAGAAATCTATAGTTAAGGCAAAAAATACACTTTATAAACCAATATAATAAATTAACAAAAGATGAGGGTAATGTAACCATAGAAACGCAAAAAGTAGGCACGTAATTTATTAATAGCACAAGGAAAATTGATTTTCCAAAATTGGGGCAATAGTTTTAAAGGCTAAGGTTCAAGTATGAACTATGAGATGAAATATTATACATCAGTTTAAAAGAGATAAAAAAAAGGTATATTAATCGAACTAAACCAAGAACTACCTATACTACTATATCTGTATCATGAAACATTTTTTTTTTATTTTTTATTTATTTATTTTTTTTTTTTATGGGAGAGGACAAGGTAAACGAGCGTTCGGATCACCTGATGGTAAGTGATTACCGCCGCCCACGACCCCATGCAACACCAGAGGAGCTACAGGTGCGTTGCCAGCCTTTAATAGAGATGTTGGTCGCCGGGGCCCGGCATTACCTAATGCGAAACGCAGTGGCAAGAGCCACTACTTCCCGCCGGTTTTAAATGCCGGGGGTGGTATTAATCCGGTCGAGTCTGGCCATGCGTGTTGCTATTACTGGCGATGCGACTCTGCCACACGTACTTTAGTGGCCTCTTACAACACCGACACTACCTGGGTGATCCTATTCTAAGCCGGGATCACACGGCATGAAAAACAAACAAACAAACTTACCAAATTATTGGCAACCTTGATGTTCATACGCTGTTCAATTCACTTCTGAATTTGATTAGACCAATCCTCATGTATTATTCATGAAATTATCAGAATAAATATAACTTTGATCAACATATTTAATGATATATGCAACATTTTCAGTACCTCTGAAAATTTTGCTGATTGTTTTTTAAATAATTTTACGTCTTTTTTGAAGTTATTAGTTAAGAACGATTTCTTATTAGTTCCTCAGTTCGGTATTATTCATAAGCATATCCATATTGTATATCACAATTATTATAATAATTTATTTTTATCGTAGAATACAAAACTTATTTTATACAAAGTATTTGAATTATATTATGTGGTAAAAATAGTATTATATTATGCTACAAGTATCCGTTCTCTCTGCCTAGTTGTCACTGTCATACTCAAATGTCAGAGAAAGAAGAAATCCTTTGTACAGTGCGAGCACATTTTGCATTAAATATATTGAAATTAAAAATTTAATTTGTGGCAGACCTATTGAGTAAGAAAAATGGATGACGATTTACCGACTGACTTCCAGGTCATCGTTGTAGGGACGGGTAAGTCATACATTATTCAATAAATGAGACCGGGCGTGATGGCGATAGGTAGCCTACTTAGGTATCGATCTCAGCTTTTTTCATTCGCTTCGGTCGAGTTATACATCAGACAATTTGTTACAGTTCCAAATTATGGTGAATCAGATATTTAGTTTTGAATTAAAAATTATAATGACGTGTTCACTATTTTATTTTATATACGCGTATCTATTTGGATACGTTGTGTATTCCTAAGTTGCAGTAAGCGTTAAATATTTATTAATTTATTTATACATAAGTAATTGTTTTAATTGTATCCATAAGAATTTAAAAATATATAGATTTTGTTTAGTTAAAATTTCGTAAAATTTCCAATTAGAAGAAAATAATTAGAATTTTGGAAGAATTAAAAAAATATTGATGGGGCAAAATATTTACATTTTGTGTAATACAAAAACATATTCAATTAGTATTAAAAATAAAAATTTATAATTAAATATTTTTGTAATAATTCATATTTAGAGCAATTAAAGTGTTGATTAATTTGTGGTCTGTTGGGCATAGAGATTGTAATTTTAATTATGTTACTTAAGTGCATATCTAAACTTGAAACTATTGTTTAAGTTGACTGAGTTTCTATTTAGAGGACTTTCTGAAAAGTCCTTTCTCCCAGTAAAATACCCTATCCAATTTTGATATATTTGCATTTTGTATTATAGTCTTAAAAATAATGTAAAATGCCTTGGTGTTTTTTATGCAGTAGTCTTATGTAAGTAATTAAATAAATAACTATACTAATCAATTTTGGTTAGATGTATAGCTTTATATTTTTAACCATTTAATAATTACAATAAAAATATTACCTAATTTATTTGTAATTATTGAGACTCATTAATTGGTACCAAGCCAAAAGGCTGGTGTTGAGTTCTACAACTCAACTTGGAATATGTCGAAAGTTTTAATGGAAAATGGGGGAACAGAGTATCTTACTAGGTTTCCTCTTCCCTCAGCAGGTATCCTATTATATATGGATTACAACAGAATATTGTTATAATACAAGTATAATAGTTTTCTTCTATTTTGGCTTTATGCTGCTTCCTTTCCATAAAGTAGTATAGACCTAAGAAACCTAGTTTTAAAACCTCTTTTTGCCAAATTTTCAAGATATTGTATGTTGAGTGGTGTAAAATCAACACCACTTTGCTTTGTGTCTCCACTTGAGTGAGGAAATGAAAATAATTCTTTTTCTGAATTTCTATTGATGATCACGAAAACCTCATTTTCAGTAAGTTGTTGTGATAATGTTATTGTTGTAAACTCTTGTAGGAATGGTGGAATCCATTGTTGCTGCAGCATGTAGTCGAATAGGCAAAGATGTTCTTCACTTGGACTTTAGTGATCACTATGGAGGGTTGTGGGCATCTTACAATTTTGATGGCCTCCAAAAATTCATTAAAGAGGTCAATTCTGATCCAAATAGACAATTACAAGTTTACAACCTTAGTGAGAAATGGTATATTAATAAGTAAGTATAAGCATCACAATATATCACTAATAAATTTATCTATGTATAGCAATATAATTTTCTCTATATGTAGGACACAGACTAAAATATTTTTAATAGTTTTAGGGTGTTTTTAAAACAGATAAGAATTATAAAAAAATCTGAAAACTTATTGTGTCATTTTGCAACTTTGCCCTCTTGGACT
Source organism: Heliconius aoede (assembly GCA_037355905.1). Lineage (NCBI taxonomy): Eukaryota > Metazoa > Arthropoda > Insecta > Lepidoptera > Nymphalidae > Heliconius > Heliconius aoede. The sequence continues at coordinate 226,838 of JBAIZZ010000286.1, forward strand.
TTTTTTTAGTATACAAAATAAAGTTTGTCTGATCATACCATACCTTTATAAATAAAATTGAAAAAATATATATTTATAATTATCCTGTTCATTTGATTTTAAGCAACATCAAGATACATACTACTTAAATACTTTTTTAGAAAACTTATAAAGATTTTAAAGTCTCAGGATTTGCATCGGCAGGTCTTGGAATTTTATGTTTTCTAAAAAGTATTTTTCTCTCTAAAGTGTGGAATAGAAGTAAAAATAAAGAAAAAGTATATTGTAAAAAAATCTCTATAGAGATAGATGCAGCAAACATTTATTTTTAACAAGTGTATAAAAATTTTGATGTAGCCTGATGAGATCGTATGACTTGGGTGGTCGGAGTGTAAAAAAATGAGAAAATATACATATTACTTCCCATATACAACGAGGGTTTGTCTTTCAATAATTACAGTTGCTGCATAAAGACTGTAATACAATACTTTGCAATCGTAATAATAAACGAATTTGTCCACAATGCAACCAGCACTTAATAATATTATATTAATATCCATTTTATTTTGTACAAAATCATTATTATTCAATTGAAATATTTAATATTTTGTTCATTTCTATTGATTCAAAGTTACATGATACTTTCGCACAGTAATATACTCTCATTAAAAGGAACATTATTTATATTTTTTTTAATATAAAAAACCTGTAGAGTGGAAACATTATTTCATATTATCGTATTCAACAGGGATTCCCCTCAAGAAGAAAAGCCGGAAGGCGAAGAGATTAAGACTGAAGAAGGCAAATCTGAGCCTGCAAAAAAAATTTGGACACAGAATGACTTTGCAACAGAATATAGAAAATTTTATATTGACATGACCCCTAAGGTAAATTATATTATACCTACGAATAATCTCGAATGACAACAAACAACAATCAACCAGAAAAACGTTGGCAATTTTCAAACGGCCGAACTTATTTTTTTAAACAATGGCTAAATACACTTCCGATTAAGTTACATTTGAAACAAAAAAAAACTAAGCCAAAATCGACGGCATATCCTCCTATCCGACGTGTATCAAAATTATTATATTTTTCTTTAAATACGCAGGTGCATTTTGTATTTGAAAGTACGTGTCGGTTACAGATTCAAATATTAGTTGCACCGCCTAAGCCGTTTCGCTATACAGATGATAGTTACGTGTTCCAACCCAACTCCGGGGGAAAGTACGTGCACAAAAATATTTTCGTTTTCGATGCCGTCTAACACCTAATTCTTTTAATTTAGATTATCTTTGTTCACCTTTCTAAATACGGGAAGCCTTAAAAGTAAAAAAAATCTGATTTTCGCTACCATTTTAGAATTACTCTAAAAATTAGGCTGTTAAATTTATTGATATGATGTTTCGTTTTTTGATAATTACTATTCCCACCGTTATTTAATATATTACCAGCGTCTACTACTATATACCAATGAAAACAAAACTGTAATTTGCCTTCATTTCTAAATAACAATAGTCAATTAATGTTTATCAAGTAAATTTTTAGATGATCACAAAAATCTAATTTACCGTCTGACTCTCAAGTGTTTTATAAACAATCTAAGAGAACACTTAACGATGTTATTCTTAAAATTAGACGGTGAGTAACGCGTTTATTTAGTTTTTCTTTGTGAGTGTTTTTTTTCTAACTTTTGTTTGGGAGTAACGATTTCCATTACAATTCTTTTATATGAAATTACATCAGTCTTCAACAATGCAATAGATTAGATATCTAAACTTGAACATTCAAGGTGATATTCACATTTAGAACTTTCTATTGTAGATGTTTTTTTTAGTTTTTTTATAATTCGTTCAAATATTTCACATTTTGACAAATGATTATTTTTTTAATGCATTTTAAGTTATTTGTTATACTTTTCCGATCCAATAGGCATATATCTTGAAAGAGTTGCAGACTCAACGTTCAGCGACCGTTTTATATATTAATATTATATTTTAGTCGATGCTAATACAATAGGACCCGTTGAAATTGTATCTTTCAAGTAATGGCCTTTGCGCTATATATGATATCGTCTAAGGGTAGCAGTAGTGTATTTCAATTTTCAACTCAACAAAATATTTTAAATATTGTCTCTGTTATATAGAATAAAATCTTTCGAGTGATTCACTGTTACCATACACTTTGGACAACTAATGAAAACAATATGCGTCGCATCATTATCTTCAATTTGAAATTTCAAAATATGAATTATAGTAAAAAAATTATAACTCGAAGTTTCGTAACGCGTAAAAAAGAAACTAACACCAAATTAAGCTATACAGATAATATAATTTTTATAAATGTTTAATATTTTGTATTTTTATAAACATTTAAATGATTTATTTATGTATTATTTGCTATCAAAATTATCTAATATATTATACATTTTATAGACATTCCTATTGAAAACAGCGTTTCTCATAGATTATATAATATGTAGATGTTACAAAATAGATATACAATGCCACAGTAAAAACCATTTTCATTTTAAAACCACTAAATAACTTTCCAACTATTCTTTCCAATTTACGCTATAGTTGCTGTTCTCACGAGGACCTCTGGTAGAACTATTGATATCCTCGAACATAGCTCGCTATGTAGAGTTCCGTTGTGTTACCCGCGTACTGACTTGGCTCAATGACAAGCTGATGCCAGTACCATGTTCTCGGGCTGACGTGTTCGCAACTGAGGCAGTCAGTATAGTCGAGAAGAGAATGCTCATGAAGATGCTTACTTCGATCGTTGGATATAGTGACGAGGAAATGAACAACGAATTCAAAGGTTGGTTTGATTTAGGTACAATTGTATGGCTGAGCTACAAGAATTTCTAAAGTTTTGGTCTGTTAAACTTCTCAAAATAGTTTTATTATAATATTATTCTCTAATTAAAATTTCTAATAATGTTTTTTCTAATTAAAAATTCTAGCGTCAATTTCAAGAGTCCAATTTGCTTCCCACTTTGATATAATTTTATAGTTTATTGTCTATTTGTATTTATTGTTTAGCGTCTGCTTGTTTATTTTTAAGAATTTGCTCGTCATTTGCTTTTTAATTAACCAACTTTATAATAAAAAGTATATCTTACTATAAAATTAAATTTTCCTAGACTGGGACGACAAAACATTCAAAGAATATTTAACCCACAAGGGTTTGACCCCCAACTTGATACACTACGTGTTGTTCGCAATCGCCGGCGGCACCGACGACATGCCGTGCTTGGAGGGCGTGAGGGAGTGCAAGAAGTTCCTCATGAGCCTCGGTCGCTATGGCAACACGCCTTTCTTGTGGCCTATGTATGGGGGCGGGGAGTTGCCTCAGTGCTTCTGTCGGTAAGTTTTAGTTTAGTATGCGAAATAGATTAACGCCACTCACATTTTATTTGTGCATTTTATTATAAGAAAATGTCACAGATATTGATCTATGACAGCATAGAAAAAGTTAAAATAAACTAAGATAATTTGAACATGTCGGTTCACACGGTGAAATATTGTGTACGTTTTATGTGTAGACGTGTCTTTATTTCTATTGAATGCACCTTGAATTACTTTCAGACAGAGCAATATTCAATGAAAAAATTTACGGTCCCCACAGTCAATTCTATATCTATTGTATTCATAGACTTTATTCTCTTTATTATAATTAGAGATACACATAGGAACATAGGATCTCGGCCTAATGCATGATAGCAACTGAGCTCGTCGTAATGCATTAAAAGTAGCTCATGTCTGTAAAATGCTTCTAATGAATTAATGCCTAAAGTTTCATAAAAATGATATTATCCTTGTATAGCTGAGTAAGTCTGAAATTTACTTACGTAAACGTAAAACGTAAATTTGGGGAAAAGAGTGTCTTAACACTGGTTTCCCTCAGCCTACATTGCTACAGGCGAGAAAAAGCGTGAAGCTGCAAAAACAAATAAAGTAATAACTTTCATTTTATCTTCAACATTTCAATCTGTAGTGAAAGATCTCTAAAGAAAAGCTAAGTTTCCAAAGAAACATAATACGACTACATAAAAAAATTCAGTACCGATACTGACTCACCGTGAACGGCGAAGTTTATTTTTGTTGACGCGCGACGGGTGCGAGACGAGTATTGAATTATTCAAATATTTGCACACAATTTACTTCGCGATTTTAATGATGAATAAAACTCGTTGAAATGTATATTTTGACAGATTCTCTCCAATCTCTAACCAATGTCTTGGATACGGGAGTATAGATTAATGTACTATATTTTAAATTATTTAATGGAACCCATAGTGGTGCAACAGCACAGCGTCTGAATGTAAACACAAGTTGTGTTGTGGGTTCGATTCTCACTTAATAGAATGAATTATCTTCATTTTCATATCAAGACAAAGCGTGGCGTTTAATTCCGCTCGAAACACGCAATGTCTCGAAAAGTGAATGTAAATTGATAATAAAAATATTCCTTCTCACGACGCTTGCAAGTTTATATGAAGCTGAATCACTGTTATTAACTCTTGATTTTTTTTTCTAAATCGTTAGGAAATTTAAAAGATCCACATCTCCTTAAACACTGCTGAGAACATTTATTATTTTTAAGTGCAAAATAGCCATGAAAGTGTTGCGGTCGAGTTCATTGACCCAGATGTGCATCGTTCGCGCACTCGAAAATAAGACGACTTTCTACCGTTGCATGATGCACGACTGACACTTTGTTAGGAAATTAAACATTTTGATTATTGTTTTATTTGTCATTTGTTTCATCATTAATATTATTATAATTATTATAGTACACTAGCGGCCCACACGCGGCTTCGCCCGCTTACAAGTTATTGTTATATTGTAGTCTTCTGTTATGTAAAGTTTCATCTAAATATGTTGAGTAGTTGAGTAGTTTTTGCGGAAAAGTGGAACAAACATCCATCAAGGA
>JBAIZZ010000287.1:0-67614 GCA_037355905.1 Heliconius aoede
AAAGTTAAAACACTTCCAATGACATTACTTGACAGAGTTACCTTGATTTACAATCAATATTAATAAGATCAGTTAGATAACTTATTTAGATACAATCCCTTTTTCTAATAGTTAATATATTAATTTTTTTAAATATCTATATTATTCAAAGATTTTAATTTAAAATAGGTTATGACATAATAAAAATTAAATAAAATAATTCTTTAGACCCCTTCTCTTGTTATGCGTCTTTAATTTTGGCGTAGACCTTACAAGTCTATATTAATTAACCAAATTAAAAAGAATTTCATATGGTAGTTCTGGTTATAAATTATCTTCATGCTAAATTTATATTAAACCCGGCCACTCATTTTTGCGTGAGTATAAACTCTCGTCTTCATTATATTGGCAGTGTTAATATCCTATACTAAGTCAGCGATCAAAATATACGCAAATTTGTATGCATCTTTCTTAAGAGATAAACAAATAAGGTTTTTTAAAGAAATCGAGAAAAAAAAGTTATTGAAAATGTGTTTAAAATCAATATTGACGCCGATTTACATTATTATTGTTATTATACTTAAATGCTCTTTCTTCTATCGTGTATTTTAATATACTATTTTTCGCTCTTCCAGTGTATTCTGAGGTCGTGGCGCATAAGCGTATAAGCGACTGTACACGCGATGGTTGTTTGTCTAATCGAGGAATTGACTTATTATTAATAATATCTTTGTTTATTACTTCAAGCAAAGCGTGGTGTTGAGTTCCGCCATTCCACATGGAATGCCTTTAAAATACGAACGAAGTGTCTTAGCACTAGGTTCCCTAGGTTCCCTCTGCCTATCTTGTTATATGCGGGATAAAGCGGGAAGCTGAAAAAAAATTTTATCTTCATGTATTTTCTTTTTGTGGGGTTATGTTGACTCAACGGGCCATGTATCTAATATGGTATTTAAGTCCACGAAAATAGTCTTCGTAGTTAATTGATAAATATTTATTTGATAACTCAACCAATAATATCTCTTTATAGATTATGCGCGGTGTTCGGCGGCGTGTACTGCCTGAACCGACCGGTCGACTCTGTGGAGATCAAAAATGACGATGACGGGAAGAAAAAAGTAGTTATAGGCAGCAAATCGAAAACGCTCAAATGCGACCACCTAGTAATCGGCATTAATGAATGCCCCAAGGAACTGCTTCAGCCGGAGAGTGCAGAGAGTACTGATATTTCTAAAGCAGTTTTTATAACTAATGCAACTATAATGCCCAGTGAGAAGGAGCCTCTCACTCTGTTGCGGTTCCCGCCGCTGATCGAGGACGGGTCGGCTGTGACGGTCCTGGAAGTAGGTCCCGCTACCGGCTCCTGCCCTAAGGGACTTTGTAAGTATTTTTTTATATTTTATTATTTAGATAAATATAGTTTCTTAGTGTAGATGGAGATGCTTTAGTCAGTTATTGTGGTTTTCCTAACTATATAAGGAATTTGCCCAATTTCTGTCTAGTAGTGGAATTAACATTTTGTGATGATCTAAATCAAAGGAATTTTCTTATATTTTATATTTGTTTTCTATATTATCATCAGTATATTATGCCATTAATAGTCATAAAATATTATATAATAAACGAACTACTCGATTTTTATGTTCAATTCGATTAAATAAAAAAAATTGATACATGCCACTATGAAAATATCAATGGAATAACATATTAAGAATATCTAACTTGCGCAATCTACTGACTTTACAGTTTAGGTACCTTTTTGTAGCCAGATGTTTTTTACTTCACTGCTGTACTCGTTTGTTGCTTTTTTAGACCGAGTTTTTAAACGACTTTTGAGTCACTGACTGACAAATTGAGTAAATTTAAGTGTTGTAACAGCCTGTGTAAATAAATTGCTTTTAATGCTCGAGGTCGTCATTTAAGATACTATATATAAATGAATGTTGACATATTTTCGTAGAATAAAAAAAAAATTTTTACCCAGTATATGTCTGTTGGTCTCACAAAAACACACAGTACACGTTATCATTGCTATATTATAAAAAAAATCATTTTCAGTTTCTTCAGGAACAATAAAAGTAATTATTTATTTAGACTTTTAATTATTGACATGAATATAATTTTTGTAATTTTATTTTTTAATAGGTTAAATTTTACTATTACGTAGCTAAAGTAAAAGACCGTGAGATTATTTATTTTCCATTTCATATTAAGAGAATGAAATTCCGTATATTGTTGATTTAAAATACTATCAGAAATGTAAAATGAGCTATATATTTTGCACATTATAATATTATAATTGCAATCTACAAAATAAAACTTACAATGTTTTTCAAGAAACAATAATCTTTTTACTTTAGTTCTATATTTTTATGCAGCACAATTTCCAAGACAATACGTGTTGAATGGAGGAACAACAGGTATATAGATGTTAATTGTTTATATTTTTCCATTTCCAGTCGTGGTGTACTTCATAACTAACAAGGTGAATGACGCCGAGAGCGACTTGAAGCCGTACGCCGAGAAGATATTCGACATGTCCGGCGGTGACCAGACTGAGACATCTGACAAACCTAAGGTCATTTATGTTTTATATCATCATACATCTCTTGTTGTGCCTGGGGTCGTTATGCAAAAAGAATATAGTGTGAAGACACTGTATTTTACTTCCTCAGTTTATTATTATAAAAGATTGAATTCTGACATTGGGCTAAAATATATGTAGTCAGTCAGACAGCGTCAGCGCAGACTGCAGAGACGATATTTGTGGATTTAATTGCCACTTGAGGATTTAATAATTTTTAGGAGATAAAGCACAACGTTAAGTCTACCGCTCAACACGCAATGTGTCGGAAATTAAATTTTTGATAGTTTTAATTGATTCGATTTTTGATACTAACACTAATTATTTAAAAAAACCTAAACCCCCCATAATAAGTATAATTTCCCCACACAGTGCCTGTGGTCGCTGTTCTACAACGTGAAGGACACAAGCGCGGCGGCGCGCGGCGCGGCACCCGTGCACGTGTGCTGCGGGCCCGACGCCGGACTCGACTTCGACCGCGCCGTGCACCAGGTACGTGTGTGCGTGTAGTGTTGCCATGTTTGTGGGGAAATTTTGGGAAATCATTAATTTTTCCCTATTTTTTCGTAGATTATTAAGTTTATGCATTATTTCGTGAAACTTATTAACATTTACTTTTAAGAAACAAAGTATGTTGTGCTTGAAAAGTTCACAGGACACGCGGGTTCAAGTCCCATTGCATTAAATATTTTGTTACTTAATATTTTAGCATAGCAAAAAAATGTAAATTGTTTAATATGTTTTATTTATCTGTATCAGTGCTCTACTTTATCTTAATTATACATTTTACGTTGAAATGAAAGTTTGGCCATGTTTCGATCGTTGTGATTGGAATTTACTGATTCTCAGTTAGCCAGAAAAAAATCATGGATACCTTTTTTTTTTCTATCTATCTAAACACAATGAGACAAATACATCGAATGTAAACAATCGTAATTTTATCTTTACATTGTATTGATTTCTCACGTTCATATTTATTAGAGTTCGATTTACACTTAAAATTGTGTACTTCAAATTAAAATTACCATATAACAACTTTAGTATAAACTAAAAGTATGTAGCGTAAAAGAAGTATGAAAATAAAAATGTCCACCTAAAAGATAATCCATATATATTATGTGTTACGACGAACGTCAGGTAAAGGAGTTCGACTTACTGTGACAAGAGGTGCGGACGTATTAATAATTTAGTATAAACATTCACTTCCATTCGGAACTGCTATAAAACAGCAGTATTTAATAATTCCTTGGTGTGAAATTGCCGCATATATGACGTCACACTGAGTAAGGAGAGGGCGAGTGACGTAGTTTTCCGAGTAAATTGTCGACAAACAATACATAATGTATAAATATACACTTACGATACATAGCACACGTACTTACAAATAGACCATCATACATATTATTCTATTTCAAAAATGTCTCATTCACATATGTAAATTTTTTAGAAATAAAAACGATTACCAGATTAAAACACCAGCATAGTTCGCCATCGCCTAGCGTAGTTTAGGCATAGCAGTAGACTGTTAACGCGACGATTGCGGGTTCGATTCCCACTCGGGTGAATGAAATATTTGAGACAAAACTTTTGTTAACGTTATGTGTAAAAAATATGTTTTATCAGAAGTAACAAAAACATGATTCTTATTTTTAACTGATATGATAATATTTGTTTTGTTTATATTTGATATTCTTTATCTCATATGTGTTACTTCATTAGCACCTACTAGCCATTAGGTATGAAAGACCAAAGTGAGGGATATATTTTCCAGGGGGACCTTATCGATTTATATCCATAATAATAATATTGGTAAACAAAAGAGATGGTTTGGAACGTTTATATATAAGATACCACTTACTGTTTATATGACTAAATATTTTGTTGGATAATCTATTCATCGAGGGAGGCTGTAGAAACTAGGCTATTAGTAAACATATATTTTTTTTCTATATAATACGCTAGACTTGGGTTCAATATTACCTCGGGGACTTAAAATTTCATAAAATTTCTTAAAAGTCATTTCCCCGAGTGGTAATCGAACCCACAGCCGCTTAGGTAAAGATTAGGCAGATTAGGTAAAAATATGTATTTTACCAAAAACCCCTATCTGTTCAAATCACACTTCAAATACGTGGACATTTTGTTACGCAATGCTTATTATGAAATTAACATATTGTTATAATAAATTTACGAATCTATACATATAATATATAAGAGTTGACGTTCGATATCGTAATATATTTTTTTAAAAGTTATAAACGCGATAAAAATATTCGTTTTATTAGTATAATTTTATATGAACTGAATCTTTGTATAAAATTTCATGAATACCTCTATATTATATTTATACTTGTAAATAACACGTATCCTCTAGACGCTAACTGTGAATGTTTTTGACGAAACAAGATATTAAAAATTATTGGTACAATTTTTGTTTTTAGCACCTCCGTAGGAAATTTTTCACAAGGTTGCTCTACCCAATGGTTATATATATATACCCTACTAATTAACTGTATTACTCAATATCGTAAGAAAAACAAACTCAAAATGCACATTATATATAAATGTATTTAAAATTTTCCCAACTTTAGGCGGAAGAAATCTTCAAAAACATCTGCCCCGGCGAGGAATTTCTACCACGCGCCCCCGACCCCGAGGAGATTGTGTTCGAGGACGACGTAACCCACGGCCCGGAGTTCCAGCGCGAGGACGACGACGCTGACGGCGATAAGGAGTAAATAGATTTAGGCCACATTCACACTATAGTGCCTGTCACGACATATAATAAGAGCAGAGATCGTTTCGGTCACAAATATAAGAATATTTCACATATGATCGTATTTTGATAGACTGACCGGCACCATAGTGTGGATTACACCCTTTAGAACTTTTTATCAATTGATAGCATTTTCTGGTGTGATACAGTACTCGCATTGGAACAAAATCTCGCAAAACCATGACAGCTTTTGTATGAAAACTACGATGTCGCCAATGGAACGTAATACATTTTGCATAAGGATTTAACTTCATTTTCAAACTTTAAGCTTCCATATTACTTATACTTAAAACAATTAAAAGTAGTTGAATTACCGTAATTTGCAGAATACATTTGTAGCACGTAATACGAAACATCGCTAGCGTAGTTTAGGCAACGTTCACACTGACGACTGTCGCAGTAAAGGTTCTGTACACACGAGAGCGTGTTTATTATATTTAAGATATAATCTCGGTAAGATTTGTACGCTTTTTGCTTGACTTAATGCATTCCGACTGGTGCGGGAAGTGACATATCTTTGATAGATCTCGTCTCAAATTTTACGAACTCGAAATTAATAAATGAAGGATTATATTGTTTTATGTATATTTTTTAAATTTTATATTGCAATATTGCTTGAAAATGCAATTATTATGGGTGTCTAGTGAATATAAATTGAAAAAAAAAAATGTTTTAGATCAAATTTAAAACTTAGCTAGGTTGTCTTGACAGGTTTAAGATCAACATTGAGCCTCAGATCAGCGTTAGGCGTCCATTATTCAAAGGAGAGACTGTCAAGAAATATTTTTATGTATAATATATATAACGGATTTGCCTACTTGAGTAATGGCGGTACTTGTTTCTTTGTTTCAGTATTATTTATTATGTTTAAATTCGAATGTGGAGCAGCGAAACGTGCAATTTTCTTGTGATTAAAATGGAATATATACATATTGTTAAACGCACCAGTCCTACGCGTAGATGTAGCACATTATAATTTTTTTTATTAAGTTATTTAGCACTCTCAATCGTATTTATTGTCGACGTAATCCATAAAAAAATGCGTATGCATATTATTATTCCATTAAATTGTGATTATTAGAAATTATTTTGCATTTTTATTCAATTACCCTGGCGGCCTCCTTTACTTTGTATCGACACTATGGAAGTAATCACATTATGCAAGTCGGTCATGAAGCCTTATAGTAACGCATGTAACGAGATTAGTTGAATATAAATCTGTTACTTGACTACTTATACTAATATTATTTATAATACTTTGTAAATATATACATATATAATCTATATACATATTTTGTTAGTATAAATAATATATACTCATATTGATAAATGTGACTTTGTTATTTTAATAGAACTATTATTACTGATAAAATATGGTTATTAAATGTAAAGTAATCTTTATTTTTGTAAATTCGTGATTAGTTTTTATGTAAAAGTTTACTGAGAAAAATAGTAACAGAGTGAAAATGAATAAATTTAATACTTAGTTTAGGGATTATAAAGGTAATAAACAAAAAAAATAATGTTAATAAACTTTATTTATGAAAGATTTTCCACATCTGGTCCTTTACCATAAACATCAACATAAAGAATAAAAATGTAATAAATTGGAATATCTTTGTTGTTTACATAGCTCATGTACCATTCAATCTTACAAATATACAAGTACACAAAATAATTCCTATTTTGGCTTATGGCATTTTTTATAAACATCATAAATTTGTAAAAATGCTTAATTTGTATATCACTTAAGGCAAATATAATAGATGATTTAAAACAATCGTTTCTCATATGAAAACAAGCCATGGACATTTCCTTCGAGTTGTGCAGAATAAGTTCTCTTCATGAATCTCAATTCCCCAGAGTAGCTCATTTCACGCAGTTTAGTTACGGATCTGGCACCAATATCTTGACAACTATGCTGTGTTCCTGTTTGAAGATAGGGAAGGAATCTGAGAACAGAACCTTTGTCCACTATACTCCCACTCACACCCTGAGCCACTCTATGTTTATCAGTTTCCTTATGGAAATATCTACTCATTGCAGATCCTTTGCCATCCTTATTTTCCATTGCTTCCAAGCTGCCCATACCTCTGTACTTTTTCAGCCTTACTCCATCGGAGAAGAAGTACTCACCAGGTGCCTCTGAGGTTCCAGCAAGAAGTGAACCCATCATGACACTCGAAGCCCCCAAAGCAAGGGATTTTACAATATGACCAACAGACTGGATCCCACCATCGGCAATAACAGGTATATTGAACTGGCGGGCATATGAGGAAACTTGGTATACAGCTGTAGCCTGAGGGCATCCACAAGCCATTACCTCTTGAGTTATGCAAATCGAACCACTACCCATTCCTACTCTTAAAGCGTCAGCTCCAGCTTCAATCAGGTTTTTGGCTTGCATTCTGGTAACAACATTGCCACCAATAACTTGGATATCTGGATAAGTCTTTTTAATATATTTTATCATTTCTATCTGATAAATTGAATTACCCTGAGAGGAATCTAAAACAATAACATCCACACCATTGCTCACGAGAAGCTTAAGACGCTCTTTATCTGCATCTCTTGTACCAATAGCAGCACCTACCAGCAACTGTTTGTTTGAATCTTTTGAGGCATTGGGATAACTACGCGCCTTCTTTAAATCTGTTCTTGCAATTAAAGCCACAAGCTCGCCTGCACCATTGACAATAGGTAATTTTCCTTTCTTACTCTTCTCAAGTATATAGTTAGCATCTTGTAAAGTAACACCAGACTGTGCAGTGATCATTTCGTCAATAGGGGTCATAACTTCTTTCAAGCTAAGATGTGGGTCACCTTCCCTGAAGTCAATATCTCTAGATGTCACAATACCAATCAAGCGTCCTCCGAGTTTGCCATTCTCAGTGATAGGATAACCTGTAAATCCATTTTTCTTTTTGGCTTCTATGACATCTGCTACAGTATTATTGGGACCCATACAAACGGGATCACGAATGAAACCGTGTTTATACTTTTTTACCTTATGGACTTCATTTGCTTGATATTCAGCAGTGCAATTATGATGGATAATTCCAATACCTCCGCATAAAGCCATAGCTATTGCCATATCAGCTTCGGTCACAGTGTCCATAGGTGTAGATACTAGAGGTGCCTTTAGGTTGATTTTCTTGGTGAGAGGTGATGTGAGGTCCACCTCCTCCGCGGTAAAATCAATGAATCCAGGTAGAAGGAGGAAATCGTTGTAAGTTAGTCCTTCACTGTTGGCGAAAATTTCTTTTGCCGAGAGTCCATCTCGTAAATCACCTTCTGCGTTTGACATGATTATTGTATTAAAACACGTGCAAAAAAATATGTTGTTATGCACAAGTTTGTTACAGTGTTCGATTTGTTTAGATTAGACCAATACTTTCTGAATAATAGTATTTAGGCAAAAAAAATCTTGGTAGAGTTATTTCACTTTAATACTTTTAAATACACGTGGTGAGAGTACTTTACTTGAATATTTTTGTGGAAGAATTAAAATAGAATTATATTGTATAATTATTAACTACGCTTGAATAGTACGTATGTTAAATATTTTTTATAAATTTAACATAATTGTATTAAACTAATAAATTTTAACGAGACGTAGCGAGAACTCGACCTAGCCGGCTTCTTTAAAATGAAGTCGTAAGTCTCGCACTTGCTGCTCGAACAATAAAGTGTCAAAGTGACGAAAACAAGCCTCGTCGCGCTTGCGCTCGTTATGATTTTTTTTCCCGTGGCCACAGATTAAAAATCAAAATACAATTATCTCGACATTTCAGTGCTACCATTAAATAAAATCATTAAAACATAACATTTTTTAATTATAAAGGTGCACAATAATTGAAGCGCAAAATATTAATAAATATTAAATATGTTTTTGTAAGTTTTTCTCTTTTATAGTATTTTCTCTTTTATATTCATGACCATTAACTATTATGTTTTAATATATTTTTTCTCGTGACATTATTTCATTTTTTTTTATAAAGTAATGTCTCGTTTTAAATATGGGATAAAAAAGTTCACATTTTAAATATTTATTATCAATAAAAATTTATGTTATTTTAAAGCAATTTTAAAAATAATATTTTAATATATCTGATCATAAGTTTTACAAGTTGATGTAAATTTTAAAAAAATATCTATTGTTTCTGTATAAATATTTAATTTCATCAGTGAAAAAAAAAGTTAAATAGTTTTTGAATAGATAAATTATTTAATTATTTATTAAGAGATTATTAATTAAACTTTTAAGTTTTAATAAAGTATATTTTTTAATTTGTATAAATAAATGTACAAGTAAATGTATTTAATAGTAACATACTATAGCTTGTATGCATAATACGAAACAATAGTTCAATCGACAATTATGCTTAAGCAATATTTGTATATTATACTTATATAATTATCGATAAGTTAATTAATACATAATAACATGTATATTTTACATTTGTTCCACACATTTTCCGTTAACCTTGACGAATCCAGTTGCACAAAGATCGCCGACAAATGCTGCTCTATCTACTAATGTCATGTTACTTGAGTTTGCTCCTACAGGTTTAGTTGGTTTTTCCGGTTTCTGCGTCGAAGATATGTTAGATGACGAAGGATGCTGAGGTTCCTTTGGAGATTGTGCTGTGACATTTTTCAGTTTTATAGGAATTATGTCGATATTTTTAACTTGAACTGGTTGGATTGTACTGTTACTATTACCATTACCATTTTGCGACTTGCTCGAGTTTAATTGATCGCTCTTATTTTTTATTTTATTTGACACATTTTGCGCGGAATCTATAAGTCTATCCTCAGTGTTAAGTTCTGTACTTGTGATTTCACCTTCATCTTTAGTATTCGAAGATATTTTGCCATCATTTAGGATAGACAGTGAGGCATTTGGCAAGGACGTTATCGAATTTAACGATTCAATATTTTCTCCGTCCAAACTTTTAGATGTCACGACCAAAGTTTCCGTCCGCATCACTTGCGTAACAATGATGTTATAACTCACTATAGTTTTGGTGAATGTAAAAAAAGTAAAAAACATGATCCACCATGGACCCACCATGATTTCTTATCTAGATATACACTCTAGTTTTACTGAATATCTAAACAATACTGATCGAATGTAATTCTGCAATATATGAAAAAGCTCCGTGCAAATGTGTTTGTAATAAAATGTGAACACGTAGGAGCAGATGTCTTTATCGCGTGTAACTATATTTTTTTTGCATTTACAATTATAACCAAGATGCTAGTCATATATTTGTAATGATATCGTGAGAATTGCAAAGCGGGAAATACTGCGGTGACGAAACCGAATATTATATAGTTGACCTTGTAAATGGATCACTTGAACTTTACATTCATTGCTTATGTTTGATGGACACATTATATCATACGGAATATTGTAATGTAATTCTATCTGTATATTAGGTACATATGAGTACGTAATATAACGTACCTTTTGTGTATCCAATTATAATAATTATTGTTTACAATGTAGAGTACTGAGTATTATGTATTATAAGATTTGTAAATCTTTTGAAAAGATCTATACTTACTACAGTAATAGAAGTAGCTTTTCTAATATACACCTGAATAAAATATTATTATTCTTAGTTGAATCTATCTGCTTCACGCTGTATCCCGCATACAGCAGGGGTAGAGGTAGGGTACAGGGTAGGCAGAGGGAATACAGTGTTAAGACACTCCGTTTCCCACTTTCCGTCGTATTTTTGGAGGCATTGCGTGTTGAGCGGCGGAACTCAACGCCGCGCTTTTGCCTCAATATCAGAGCGAAGAAACGGAAGTATAAATATTTCGTTTCCTCGAATGAGGATCGAACCCATAATCTTCACATTACAGTCGCACCTGGTGCCCCTACGCCACGATGGCCTTTTAGATAAATATGGTAGATATTTTTTTTATTTTTAAGAGTTGCTCCGAATCAACATTCCTCGTTTTGCTACATAAATTTATTCAAAAATACAAGGTTCTTAGTTTTTTTTTTAAATATTACTTAATTAACAGAAAATATACTATGCTGTAACTTATAAATTTATAAGTCACATTGTCGACTCATTGAGTCGATATATCGAATATATGATACAATTTATACATATTATGATATTATATGTAAATAACAAAATAAAATAAGATCGCACACTAACTATATATTATAAAAAAACATACAAAATACGTATTTTCCACTTATTACTTTATAATTAATATGTTTACGATGCAGGTTTTGAAATAAAACCTATTTTCACTGATATATAATTATAAATTATTCTAGCTTTTGATTCTTATGTCTAGCTCAAAATCCTCGTCCTGATCAACAGGTTTGTTGTCGGTTTCACGTTTTGGAGCAGAATTAGTCGTATCGTCTTTATCTTCGGGATTTAGGGGAACGAATAGAGGGGCATCGTCCTCTGGTTTCTTTGTTGAGCTGGGCTTGCTTGCCGGGGTCGGGGAGCCAGTACTAAGATTTACTGATCCATCTGTACTTGTTTCGTAACCAGGTTTAAGATTATTATTTGTATTATAATTATTCTGGTTGCCTGGAATGGTATTAGGTATATCGTTATTGAACTGATCAGGTCGAGGTGGTCCATTATTAAAGTTATTCCCGTTGTTTGGTTGAGGTTTGTTTCCATAATTATTAAAGTCTTCACGATTATTACTTAGTTCATTATTATGCTGTGGGGGGTAAAAAGGCCTGTCGTAACCGGGATTTCCATAATTATTTGGCGGGTATCTGTTTGGCTTATTGTATTGGTTTTGATAATGATTTTGACCCTGATTACCGTTATAGTTGCCATTGTTATCAAATGGCCGATCGTAAATATTAGGACGGGGGCGAATAAAGTTCTGGTTGCCATAATTTCCATGTGCGCCATAATCAGGTCTTCCAGGTCCATTTTGATTAGGTCTGTATTCATTGTACCCAGGTCCGTATTGGCCATTATTATTACTGTGAGGAGGGAGGTTTTCCACTACTACAACGATAGTTTGTTCAGGTTTCTGCTGAGGTCTAAAGTGTGGTTGGTTTTCGTACTGCGGTTTGTCTACATTCTTGTTCACATCAATTTTCCCATCTACGTTCAAACGAAATCCTTGTGAGATGTGATCTATGACACCACCAGCTACTCCATGAACTATAGAATGCGCGCCTGACAGTATGTCACTAAGTATAGGAACGTGTCCATTGCACTTTAATATAGTAAGAAATAAAATTAATAAGTGTAATTTAGTTTCCATTGTACACGCGACGTAAATTAAATCGCTACGGCCAGCAGCGTGGAGGACGATCCGGTCGACTGACACGACTCGTCTCTGACTAAGTGTGGTTTTATATATTTGAAAACCTGTTATATTCTTGCCACTTTATTTACATATACATATGTATATTTAGAAATATATCTATAATATGGGGGCCTTGGCTTTAGATTCAAACTGTTTTTTTTTTAGATAAAGACTTTTTTTTAATTTTTCTGGCTTAATTTTTCCTTTAATTCGCGCTTTATGAAATCTGATTCGGGAACGATGGACACACATCGTGTGAGAATTGACCTTAAACTCATTGTTACCACAAATAGATATTTGTCCACTGCGCTGTTATTGATTGATACCATGAAGCAATTTAAATAAATATAAATAAAAACAAATGATAATAAAGGAAATTATATATTTTTTTTATTAAATATTCTTACAATTTAATTTATCATTTTCATTCTTTACTTTGATAGTCAATATGGGGCTCGAAGTTACTTCTTTAGCACGTTGAAATTTGGGGTTGGAGAAAGGCATTAGTGTCGTCAAGATATCAATAAGTATGCATGTAGGAAACTACTCTGTATATGTGACTTTGATAAATCATTTAGATATTGACAGTTCTTAGAAGTAGATAAAGGTAAGGTTATTTCTGGTTTCGAAAGTTGATTTTCAAACGGCCAGGAGGCCCGCAGCCTAATATTGTTGATTTTGCCAATTTATATGCTTTGAATTAGTTGGCTGAAGAGGTCAAATATATTTTGAATATGATTTTCAATTCTTGTGATTTTCAATTCTTGCAAAGTTATTGACGTTGAGACGAGAGTAACAAAGGCATAAAAAATATATTTCTATTACTTTATAATAACGTTAGAACTGATCTTCTCGAACGTCAATATCGTAATCTTCATCATTTCCGGTTTTCTGTGTAGTGTGCAGATGTGGAAGAGCACTTGTGACTTCTATACCCAGTCCTCCAGGATAAGTAAATGATTTTTGAGCGGGTGCGCTCGTTTTCATACTTAAGGGTGGCCTTTCCGTGTGAACTGCATGTGCAGGTAAAATGTACAATGGCACTGCCCCACTCGGTATTACCCTTTGAACAGGACGTATATACGTTATATGTATTCTGCTAGGAACTTGATAATTAGGGCGATGATTGTTTAAAATGGGTATACGATGTAATCTGTTTCCGAATCCTGTTACGACGTTAGCGCTCAGTCGGTTCTTCTCTAGTTCCAGGTTTGTTGAATCTACAACATTATTTCCAGTTAAAAATATGAGATTCTTCGCATTCGGAGATGCAGGGAAAGTCTCTGTGAACACCAGTGGACTATTCATTTGAGAGACAACACATGGCACTAAAAAACAAAGGAGCCCCGATAATAAAAAAATATTGAGTAACATTCTCATGTTCAACAATTTTCGTGTGTCACTTTATTGAAAATAGCTAAATCACTAACATTAGCTTATACTAATGGTGTCTTTAAATATCTATTAAAATCCATTTAAAGTATATCCAAGATTGAAGTGCATTAAAGAATGGAACTGACGGCAGATAAATGAAAAGGGTGGGTGCTAAGAAATAAATAAAAAATATGGTATTTGCGCGGGTAGATGGTACTTAGCTGAATAGAAAACAATTAAAGCGCCCTATAGAAAACTACTTGCATCGAGACGAGAGTGCTAAGTTTATTTCTGTGAGAATTACAATGTTTGTGGGTTCGATCCCCACTCGAGGAGATGAAATATTAATTTAAATTCCATGTCTTCGCTCTGGTGTCGAGGCAAATCACCAATTTGAGTTTTGCCACTCAACACGTTATGCCTCCAGAATTCGGTAGAATGTGGGGAACGGAGTGTCTTAACACTAGGTCTGCCTATTCTGTTGTGTACGGGATTAGAAAAAAATGTACTGAATTACTAAAAGAACTATAAAATTAACTGCAAATATAAAACAGAAATCTTGGTAAAAGCGTTTTAAAAAATTTTTTGCAACATAATGTAGCATAAAAGCTTACAAAGCATCGCTTAGGTACTTTTAAATAACTTTTAAATGAAAGATGAACAAAGAACTTTTTATCATCTCAGGTCGAAAAACTTCTTTTATTAAACTAAGTGCCTATACGATCGTATATTGTAAAGAAATAATCACAAAGTCGTGAATTAAAATGACTTTTAATTTAAATGATGGTTTTATTTCAAAATATTATTATTACACTGTATAAGTACAATTTTTGACACAAACAGTAATGTACAACACTTTTTTGTATTAAATTAAATGTATTTTTACGAAACAAAGTATAATCAAACTATGTAATAAAGTTTATATATTTTATTTATTTTGACAATATTTTGTTTTTTGTCATGCCATTGCTATATTTATTATGATATATTTATTATGATATGATAGATTTATTATGAACATTTTCATTCGTCTATACGGATATCGATATCGAAATCGTCATACGAATTATCTTCTTTGCTATTAGCAGGACTCGCAGGAAGGTTGGAGGAGTCGTGCGCTGCAGTTTGCTGTTCAGGGTCCGAATTGCTTAAATTCATGAAGGGATATGATGCTGTTGTAGGACTCGCCACACTAATATCGCCTATTGGACTTCCCGCTGTCGGTGTCGTTCCCATGGTAGATTGTTCTGTCACCTTTATCGATGTCATTGGCATGGCGAGAGTCGACTTTTCTGTTACCACTTCTATAACTTTCGCCAGCGTAGATTCTTCTGTTGGCTTTGGAGTTGATGTCGTTAGAATATCATTTGGTTCCTCCACAACATTATGAGGATTTAATACTTCTGGACTATAAAATATTAGCTGTGTAGTTGTTGTTATTATTTGTTCTGTCACAGGTTCTTTGGATTGCACAGAATTAGTGAGGAGGGTAGATATCGCGTCTGTTGTAACCGGTTCTACGACCTGCAACTCACTTACTACCTTGTGTGGAATACTTGTTTTGTGATGCTCTATATTATTTTGCTGTAAGCTCCAATTGTGCTTATTAAACATCTCCATACGATGTTTCAAATGTTTCTCTTTCATGGCGTTGATATGAGCTTTTAATTCTTCCATTCGCTCAGTCAAATTTAATCTTCCCCTTTCATCGTGATTAAATCCAGAAGGACTATGATGGCTACTGGCATGTGCATAAGCAAAAGCAGTTACTTCTGACACAACGATTTTAAGTAATAAAGAAAATAGTATGACAAAAGCAAATAGTTTTATGCCCATTTTTTAAAATACAGCCTTCTTCTCGAGATCACTGAGCATATACTAAATTTTAAATTATATTTCTAATTAATGATAATTTATTAGTCAATTATCTTATTGAATGACTATCGATAATTATCTTAAGACAGTTTCGTTTTCTGTGTACTCACAGTTACAAGAAATAGGGGAACAACGTTAAGATAGAAAAAATGCATTTATGAGGAAAAAATATACATTTAAAAGATCGGAATTGGTTTTTGCACATTAGGATTTCCTGTTCGTTAACATTATTCAAAAATTGAACGGTGCGGATGTTTATTACTAAGAATATCAGCCTATATTTTATTACTTACAATATAAGATATTTTATTAATATAAGAAGTTCGTTAAGATTAAAGAATTGTAATTATAATTTTTAAATAATATTTATTTTAGAGTTATAATTTTGTGACAAGTCCAACGACATTATTATTGTCAATAGTGCACTTAATTGTTACCAGTGCACACACACTGCAATTAAAGATATTGCTACTATTGGATATTGTATCTATATTTTTTGTTCAGTCAACTATTTAAGTAAAAAAATTTAACATGTAACATTATGATGACGATTGCTGATATCAAAAATACTAATAATAAAAAACGGCACAATTAAGTAATATAATAAATTGGCTTCACACTGTATCCCGCACACAGCAGGGTAGCAGAGGGAACATATTGTAAAGACACTCTGCTCCCCACTTTCACAATGAAATAGCATTCTATTAAAAATATAATGTGTGCATAAATCGTTATTTTATTTAAAGCACGTAGAAACTTCATTTATATTATTCCAATAAAAAGACATTTTTATTGCTGGTAAGTATGATAATTTTCCTTAGTCAATGTAAAAACTGGATCTATAAAGGAAAGAATACGTTTTGAGTTTTTTATATTCATCGATAAATCGAATATCATAAAAAATATTTTGTACTATATACGAACTCTTATTCAGGAAATAAACTCAATGTCTCTTACAGCTTCAAACTATTTCTAGAAGCAACCTAATGTTAAGACACTTCGCTCTCCACTTTCCGCCAAATTCTGTCACATGCTTGAGTAGAAATCTGCAAAAATGATCAGAACCACCATGGTGTAATATATTAATAGATAGGAATGATCGATTAATGCATGATACAGCTTCACGCTGTATCCCGCACACAACAGGGAAGGCAGAGGGAACCTTTAATTCATAGAAGTATTAATTAGCATGCCTATTTGTTATTATTTAAATACCCATAGTGACATTTTTCAATTAAGAAATATTTTATATTGCTTTTCATCACCATTGGAAACTCTATCCCGCTTCTGTCCTACTTTGGTCAAAGAGGCCCACGTATTTATTTAAAACATTTAAAAATCTCTCTTTTCCCGGATCTAAATCTAAAATCTGCCGACGTTGGATCAAATTATGTTTATACAAATGTTACCTCAACAGCTTTAAAGTAGTATTTATGGCCGAGATATATTATAATACAAGTTATTATAAATTTGATTCGAATCCGTTTTTCAATGGTATATGGGTATTTATAATTATGATGACTATCTTTATATAAGTAAAGTTTTAAGCACCTTACCTAACGTAAGGAAATATTTCGACGTCATAATATTCACGTCGCATAGGTAGGTACTAGGTACTATACAATATCCAAGGCTAATGTTGTTTATAATTAAGTATCATGTTTAATCGTCTTACGCTTGAATTCTAGGCAAAAGCGTCTTCAATTAATTGTTTCTGGTTAAATTGCTTTAAACATATATAGATATATAGTTTTATCTATCGTCTTTTTGTTAACATTATTTTATTATTAATTCTATGAATAATTTATAACAACTTTTCAGAAAAACATCACTTTTTAATTTTAATTTGTTTTATGGCTTATGATCGATTACGAATTCAGATTAAATCAAGAGGTAGCATAGTACTCTTTTTTTTCTTAAATCTTTATAAAAAATAAAGGTACATAGCTCAATGCAAAAATTATGGCCGTCTAAAATTAGACATTTCATTTTTTTATTACAAAATTTTTATGCAAAAACCATTTAAAGGCCAACGCCTTCTGTCAATGTTAATCTGCATTCTAAATGTCATTGTATCTTTGAAAAAGGCGGGAATTTCAAAGTTAAAAGTATTCTGACCTTGTAGCGAACTCCGTTGCTGTTAATTGTCTATCATAACATATATTATATATATATATATATTCAATAAGATTTTCATTTCAATATTCTCTTCAATCTATTTTATATTCAATTTCAGCTTTGTTTAATATGCCATTACTAACTAAGACAATAAATATTATATAACATTAAAGGATGAAATTAAAGAACAAAAATATGGTAAATTTTATATTTAAAAATAATTGCAGATCTAATAATAATCCAGCTGACAAATACACTGATAAGTATATCGAGATTTTAAACAAATTGACAAAATCTAAATATATATATAATGAATCTTTCGTTTAATAACAATATTTTAAGCAAAATTCCCCAGATTTTTTACATTACAACTAAAATGGACACACACTTAAAATACGTGTAAAAATCAATTATGGATGTGTTTTTATTAAATTGTTCATAATTACATCCATTACTTGTAAGCTTTAAAGATTAATGATATAATATATAAAGAAAAGTAAATTTGGAATGAATGTAATAATTTTCTTATTATTAGTAAGGCACATATTAACTTTGGTAATCATATTATATTTATATTTTAATTGTAATTAAAACTAGGTAGTTAACTAGATTTTTTTTAATAATAAATAACTATTTAATATATTTTTTTATTATAGGTATTTCATACTGATAGTTTATATAGACAGGTATATTTGATACGGTTTTGTTATAGTATTATTTAATATTTCACTTTATTTCAATGTTACTTTGACAGTAAAAGCGACGTCAAAATAAATGTTCACTATAAAATCTTTCGAATCATCAGAATGAAAGTGACCTCCCTTAAAAAGTGCAAAGCGCGGCGTTTAGTTCTGTCACTCAACACGCAATGCTTCCAGAGTACGGTAGAAAGCTTGGAACGGAGTATCTTAACACTAGGTTCCTTGTGCCTACCCTGTGGTGTGCGGGATACAGCGTGATCCTGATTTTTTTTTTGATTTTCATATTGAGCGTTGGAATTCATCACCACGCTTTGTTTCGTTACCAAAGCGAAAATATAAAAATAATAATTTTCCTTTGAGTGCATATCAAACGCATAAACGTAGTGTTCAGTCAGACGATGACGCCACGACGTCCTCCAGAGTTCTAAAATAATTGGTAATATTGAGTTGTCACTTTCGTACTAAGGCTACGATTTTTGTAATTCTAATTATATTTTACAATAACATCTACATACATGTAAATACATAATATTGTTTTTTTTTATAATATAAATTATTTTGTAGGCAGTTAAAGTAGTTGATATACGTATTTTATTGTTTTATGAAAATATTTTACATAAATATAAATAGATAAGTCATTAAAACAATTGCAAGATCAAAAACTATTTGCAAAATGTATTGCGACAGAGAAATTTATAATACTAATTCAGAGAAACTATTATTATATACTAAAAAAAGGAAATTAGTATCAAGCAGAGTCGCTAAACAAAACAAGCGAAGTCGCGATAAAATCTTGGATATGCGATCTACAAAATGTGACATTAATAATTGTAAAACTTGTGCTTTTTAAAATTATTGTTGTTACTAATATAATTTATATAATAAATAAAATAACATTTATTTAACTTAATTCCTCATACATTTTTTTTGGTTAAATATGTTGGCTAAATATAAAATTTTAGTTTTTATATACATTATTTCGATGTTAGTTGTCTTATTTGTTAAATAAACAATGACTTTTTGATAACAAATATAGCACCTTCTTAATTCTTACTCCATGTACATGTTATGAATGAGAATTTTTATATAAAAATACTTAGTTTATAAACAAATAAATTGTTTTAAGATTTATTTCAGCTTCATGATGTATCCCGCACATAGCAGGGTAGGCAGAGGGAACATCGGTGTTAAGACACTCCGTTCCCCACTTTCTGCCGAATTCTGGAGGCATTGCGTGATGAGTGGAAGAACTCAACGCCACGCTTTGCATCGACACCAGAACGGATGGGGAAACATAAACGTGAATAAATATTTCACTTCCTCGAGTGGAAATCGAACCCACAACCGTCGTGTTAAAGTCACACCCTTATGCCACTGCGCCCTCAGGGCCTTTAAAATTTATCTGTTAATAAATTTACTATACATTTATTAGACCTATACTTCATGTTTTAGATCTCAACTAAATAAAGCGTAATATGACATTAGTTAGATTGAGATTAGAAAAGAATTGATTTTTAGATTTTTTCAATGACAATATTTTATTTCAAAAATTTTTGATTTTTGTGAAATTCTCATTTATATCACGTGTACAGTATAATATGTATTAAAATTACAATATCTAAGAACATTGCACACTTATGACATTATAATATAAATTCGGTCTTGGATTCTACGCTACTCACTAGATTTTAAAATTTTAAAACAGCTTAACACTGATGAACACACAGACAACAGTATATTCTTATCATTATATATTTTAACATACTACTGGGACTGTTTTTTAAATAATTGATTCAATAAATAACACAAAAATAATAAATAAATAAAATCATTGAAATTTTACAATTAAATATAATCAAAATGCTTTGATAATATAATGGTAACCCAATTTTATGATGATAACATTAATATGTACATAGAAATAAATCATTTAAAAGCATATAAAATTGCATTTAGTTTTTTTTAAAAAGCTTAAATTATTATTTTTTATTCATCATTGATAAAATTAAATATATTTAAAAAAACTTTAAAATATTAAAACTGCAGCAAATATAAATACGATGATTGATTCGATAGTTATTAAAAAGAAAGATAAATTACCGTGTCTTGCGGCCGGCAAGACAAACTGAGGCGTTGAGTTCCCCAACTTAACATGCAATATATTGAGTACTACATCTTAAGTACTGGATAGCGGAGTTAAAAAGAAAAATAGCGCAATTTTATCGTAGCCATTAATTGTCTATGAACACAGAGTTTTGATAAAATTTACTCATATGGAATAAAAGATTTTTTCAACATAATGTTTTATGTGTAGATAAAGTGAAATAAATAAAAATGTAGCCATATTATTTAAAATGCAATTTTATACTATTAGGTACCAAAAATAATAAACATTTGCTACTTTCTATATACTGACATTATCACTAATTGTGGATATAGGTAATTTCTCCTCTTTTCCCCTATTAGAATGTAGGGGACACGGGGGTCGTTTGACACTTCTTTTAGAATGTTGTCTTTTGGCGATCTTTGGTGTTCTTTGCGGATGTCTATTGACTACTTTCGTTAAATCACCGGCTGAAGCTGATTTATCAAAAACCTTGCACTTATTGGGTGGTGCAGGTTTAGGCCGGGGTCAGTCAATCACGTGTTTTATCTTCACGTATAGCACGCAGGAGAAGAAGAAGCCGAAAATTGGTATCACTGACATACCGACGCCGACTGCGGCTAATATTATTAAATTGTCTCGAATGTGGTTTGTGAATTGACGCATGCAGCCCTGAAATTTATAAAATGTATATTTAACATTAAATATATTATATTTTTGGGTTCACATTCTATTCCGCATATGGTAAGATAGACAGAGTAATCCTAGTGTCAAGACACTTCGCTCTCCACGCACCGGCAAATTTTCTAGACATTGAAGCACAGAAAAAATAAAGTTTCTAAGTCAACACAATCAAAAGATGCATCATTTACTCAAGACTCAAGGGTACTCAACGACTCAACGACTCAAGGGTATAATTCTGGAATTGGTACGGAAACCTCGGTGGGCGAGTCCGACTCGCACTTAAGCGTTTTCCTGTAATTTTTTTATTTATTCAACACATAAATTGCATACATACAGTTAAAATTAAAATGCGGCCAAGGAGTCATTACAAAAAAATTATAATAGCAAACTAAAAGTAAACCTCACATGATAATAGATATTAGAGGGGTGGTCGCGCGCGCCGCAGCGTGACGTCACGGTCTTGCAGCATGAGTCCGGCACCAGTAGGCGCGGGTCGTGCTCGTGCCACGCGCTCTTACGCCACTCGTCGTAGCGGGACGCACCGCAGCATTTGAACTGGAAAATTTATAGTAGTGATTGGAGTATTGTATTTTTGTTATATGAAGGAAAACAAATAAAAGTTTTCCTATATGCACGTCTTTCAGTTCATTAAGAATCATTAAATCAGCTTCACGAGTTTTTCCGCATATAGCTGGATGGAGATGGAGGGTTCTTAAAATTGAGACACTTCGTTCCCGTCACCACGGCATTGTGTTTAGAGTGGGGGAACTCAACGCCACGCTTTGCACGGACACCGGAGCAAAAAAATGTAAATATTAAATATTTCATTTCCACTTGTGGGAATCAAACCCACAACCTGTCGTATTAACGCGTCACGCTCTTGTGCGCCTTCGCCAAAACAGGGCTCTAACAAAACTTACATTCACATTTATAATATTAATACGATAAATGGAATAAATTTTTGTGTAGTGGCTTAACAAAATATTAAAGTCAAATGTATTGTTTTTTTTTTTTTGGAGAGGACAAGGCAAACGAGCGTTCGGGTCACCTGATGGTAAGTGATCACCGCCGCCCACGACCCCATGCAACACCAGAGGAGCCACAGGTGCGTTGCCAGCCTTTAAGGTGGAGATGAAGGGGGATAAAGATGAATTTTAACCTATTGCGTATTAACATAAAATAGAAAAACAGAATGGAAGAATAATAAGCAAGTTTGAAAAGATCGCGCAGGGGCAAAAGTGTGTGACAGTAAACGACACGAACGACGATAGTTCGATTCCCACTCGTGGAAATAAAATGTTTAATATTTTCATTTCTTCATTAGGGTGTTATGCCAATGCCTCTACAATTTCGCGGAAAAATAGGAGCGTAGTGTCTTAACCCTCTCTCTGCCTACCTATATTGCTATATGCCAGGTACAGCAAAAAAAAAGTCAAAGTTACCTCAGTCTGCATAGTATCAACGGCGTTTGTAATAACCGTGTCTAATGCGTAGTTCGCTATAAATGTACTATTAAGCTCAGCTCTCAGCTCGTCTTCCACAGCCACCTCGTAGTAGTACGCGAGCCCTCCCGCACCGGCTTCCAGAATGAATGTGATTAGAAGAAAATATGTATACTGAAAAAGAATTTTTCTTTTTTAGTAATTTCCAGATAGTTTTTGGAAATTTAAAATGGAAGGTTAAAAATATTTTTCTTGTAAATATATAACAAATGAAACCACGAAAACAAATACAGGATAAATAAATATTTTAAGTGAATTTCGCTTTCCTCTGAATCTTCCTACTTCGTTACTATAGTTGTATTGAGCAAACATTTTATATTTACATAGTATGTAGAAAGTATAATTTATTAATGTAAGTGTCGTGATTCTATTTTCTATGCTGTCGGATGATTCGTATTCTCATTAATATAAAAATAATTAAATTATAAAAATGATAGATTTTTTTTATTACGTATATTATGTCATAAAAATATGATGTGTGATGGAGATGAGACGATATAACGGTTATCGTGACCTTGAAAGAAGTGTACAAGAATTTTATAGGGAAAAACTAGTTTAAGAATTATATAACATTTTCGATTTGTTACCAAACAAGATTCATGGTTCACATTTTTTAACTTGCTTGAGAACTTGATGTCTAAGTGTAAAATTTATATAATATACTTGTAATAAAATTGAAATTAATCAGTGTCCTTTACATGGAAGATATATGAGATAACCATGAAAATGTTGCGATGCGGAATTAAACGCCGGGCTTTTGCCTTAAGCTTACAAAATGACTTACACACAATAAACTGGTTCTATTTTCAGTCTTAAGGCCGCAGCAGCCCAGGGCGCAGAGAGGGACGCCCAATGCGCCAGCTATTATCAGGAGATACGCAATGGCCGGATATGTGGGCGTTGGGAGCAACGGTACAAATCTGTGCCTCGTTGCGACAGTCCATGCACCCACCAATAGTACGCCGGCACCTGCAAACTAAATTTATATTGATATGTATTTCTTTGTTATTAGTATCGAGTAATGTTTATGTTATATTCTAAGAATAGTAACGAATTTCTTTACTAGTATATAATCTTTAAAGTCTTTAAAAAGATACTTCTACTTTCCGTCGAATTCTGAGCGTGGGGAAATGAAAATATTAAATATTTTAGTTTCTCGAGTGTGGATGAAACCAGCAATCTGTTGACAGTTGCATACTTGTGCTTCGGCACTACGACTTACCAGGACTCGAGTTAAATAACTATCAAGTTTGATGAATTTATTTTCATTTCCATATTTATTAAAACTGTACTATCACATCTGATAAAGAATAAATCGTAGTTGAAATTCAGTTAAAATCTAAGAATTATAACTCATTAGCTATTACCCGCTTCGTGCTTCGAGTCTCTAATAATAATGAGGTCATGTTAGAGATTTTTTAGGAAACGGTTGATGAACTCGTCCACAACTACATTATCGCAGGGACTTATGTTGCTTATCTCTTCACAAAATTTTACTTAAAACTGGTTTCTTTTTTTTAACATTCGATATTTTAAGGGCTTAAGTTATTTAATAATGTTTTTAAGTGTTAGAGTACAAATACGGTTTATATGCATATTTAGGATAAAAAACGTGTTTAAATTTCCTATAACAATTTCTTAATGAAGAAATTTTCAATTTGTATCCTTTTCCAAGCGTGTGTAGTGTCGACAGAAGTAAACTATTGAAAAATATGTAAAGCATTTATATTAATTCACGGAATTCTAAAATATTATTGTCTTACTGCTGATAAGATAATCATATTAATTTTGAAGTTGTGTGTTTAGTAGTTTAAATGTATATTCAGAAAGAATTTTTTTATGATTAAAAAAAATGTATGTATATATTTTTAATTTAATTAATAATATAGAACTAATAATGCAAACAAAGACTATTACTCTGTACACATCTGTTCCTATTCCCACGACTGGTCGCATTATTTGTTTTACTGTGCATGAAAAAAGAAAGGCGAAGTAAAACTAGTGTGAACACATCCTTTACTCTTTACCCGTTTCCTTAACTCAAAGGAAGTTTAAATAATTTATTTCCCCGAGTGGAATTTGAGCCCACAACATTTAGTTAGCTGCCGCACTTCGCTACAATGGCCTCTGATAATGTCTCATAAAAAAATAGAACCCCAACTAACCCGCGTGTCCAACTAAGTAGTTTTACATACGGTGCCCGAATCGTATTGAAATATCACAAAAAAATATATATATTTCGATAAAATAATAACTTTTTACTTTGCAAAAAAGATTTAACAAATCAAATTCGTTACAGCCATCAGATACACAAGCGTGAATACATTTAACAATAAATCATTATTTACATTTTAGAAACGAAGTTTTAACTGTTTAATTAAAGCCAGAAAGGCCGGAAGCTACAAATCGATTTGTTAAAGTTAAAATAAAAGTGGATCAAATTACAGTAGGGGGGCCTGGAGCGAGGGTGTTGAAGTGTATGACGCAGAGACGCTACTTTGGCCACGTGTGTTCTGTATTCTTATAACTTCGTGTAAATGATGCAACATATAAATAAACCATAAAGGGAAGCCGTCGTGGCACAGGGGTACAAGGTGTGACGTAACGCGACCGTTGTGGGTTCGATATCCACTCGAGGGAGTGTATGATGATTAATTAAAACTTTCATTACCACGGTCTGGCACCAAGGCAAAAGCCCGGCGTTGAGTTCCGCCACTCAACATGCATAATTATATTTTCTCTTTTGATTCTAGAAAAAATCTCACACATTAACATTACTTTTTTTTTTTGCATTTATTTTACGAAATAAAAATGCAAGTGTGAAAATTAAAAATACAACGACATTGTAGAGAATAAAACAATACTTTCTGGGCATTGTTATTGAAGTATATTAACAATACGAGTACGTAACCTTGATTACGGAGATTATACTCATAATATAAAACAATAAGGCTTACATAGCACCTGATGAATAATATCAATATTATTACACTAAACAGCTGTTTTTTTTTATTATAAAAAATAGCTTAACGCTGTAACCCGCACACAGCAGGGCAGGCAGAGGGAACCTAGTGTTGCGGCACTCCGTTCCCCACTATATAATTTTTTTTTCTGCTTCCGGCTATAACCTGCATGTAGCAGCTAGCCTAATCTAAGTAACTACAAATAATTTTATTTATGTAATATATAATAGATATGTACATTTATACATAATTAATCAAAGAGGCCTTGGCGGTCTATGGGTAGTAATGAAAAACATCTGATGGTTAATAGTTATGTAATGTTAATATTAAAATTTAAAAGATTTAGCTCTACATACAGTATTCATGTATTTTCAAGACTATCAAGATGAACAAATTTTGTATTTGGTAAATTTTATATACATATAAACCAATTTAATCCTATAAAGAAAAGGAATGCGCAAGTCATGTTGGTCGCAGTGGAAGAAGCGAGCAAACGTGACAGGCTGTGGGTTCTATTACCAGTCCAGGAAATAAAATTTAGCTATTCTGTATATGTAACTAATATTGTTTTCCAAATTGTTTTTCAAATTATACTACTATTAGAAAAATATACAGCTAAATAAATAATTATAATTATTATCGAGCCGGTCGCTACTATTTCATATTTTCATTTCCTCCTTCTAATAACAAGGCAAAACGTGGTATTGAATTCGACGGAATGGGGGGAACGGAAGCCTTAATGGGATCGGAGTGTCTTAACACTAGGTTCCCAGGTTCGATAATGTTATAGACGATTTATATCTTGGATTTTTTTTTAAAGATTGTGGGGGCACTAACAACATAGATATATCAAAGAACAAACAAAATATATCAGTATAATATTTTTTATTAGTGACATATAATACCAATAATATTAGGAGCATTATAGGATGAGTTAATTTATAACGACAGTAACAGATGCAGTGAACATAGCAGGACTTCTGCAGAATTTTAATATGTTTACATTCCTAAAGAACTGACTATATATAACGAATCTGACAAATGTGTGAGTGTTTTTTAAAATTACGAACAGATCCTTTTAAAATAATAACATTCTATAAAATGGTAGGTAAACAGAACGTAGTATAGATATTTTTTGATCTCCGTTTTCTATCCAAAATAAAAAAATAGCAAAAAAAATAGAGTGGCAGAATTCAGTGACGCAACTCTTAGTGGTTCTTGGTTTTAGTTTCCTAATTAACTATAATAAGCCATTAAAATAAAACAATATTGCCTATTGTATTTCAAATTTTCCTGGCGATGCTGATATATGGCAAAATTATGTAAATACTAATGTATCTACTTACCAAAAATATCACGTTGAATATGTGTAGAACACACTTTAAAAAGTTCACGCTACAGCAATCGGCATCTCTTGATTTTCTTGGTTTTACTTTCTTTTTTTTTGCTAAGAGTGCACTAGAGTCTTTCTTTTTCTCTTCTGCCATTATATGTCCCAGTTATATTTGAGGTCTGTACTGTTGTATGGGACTGCATAAATAGTTATATCGCCATCGTTGGTTTTGAACGGTATCTGAAAAATAATAACATTACTTTTCCATATTAATTGTTCAAATAGGTATTTTATAGGTTTTAAAAGAAATATTTATACTTACATATCCAAGACTAGTACATTCCAAACACTAAGTAAATAAAATACAATGAAAGACAGAAATAACGATTTAAGCTTTATTAGCAATTTTATTTTATAAAAAATGGAATTTTACAATGCTTAACTAAAATCATACATATCTCAAAAATTTAAGAATACAAATTTTAAATAATATTTGTATATAAATGGTAAAAAATATGTTATCATGGAAATTGTAAGATAGCAAAGTATATACAGAACATCTTGACATATAAAAATTAAACAAATTTGTGTATTTAGCGTCAGTTTAGATTCAGTCACTAACATCACATTCATTGATTTACCACAAAAGATTATGTAATCCTTTGAATTATATATCTATGTAAACATCAATACCAGACAATAAAATAGTAAATAATGGCAATAGTCCATTTTAAAAATGCATTCTAAACATAGTCCATATCACACTATTCATCATACTGCTGTAGTGTGGACTCCAATTTGTCCACAATTTTTTTATAGAAAGTAATTTGCTGCCTTAAAAATTTTTGCATAGTTGCTTTTAAATCTTCTGTTCTTTCAGCCTTGAAATGATTGATTTCGGCAAGAAGTGCATATGAAATAACATCAGTTCTTCTTAATACTTCGTTCAACTGTGCTACTTCCATTTTGCTTTCAGCCGTCAACCTTTCACACTCTCGCTTTTTCTGGACGGCTCCTTTATGATTTGCTAAAGCATCTGGGAAAGAGCCCACAATTCCTTTGTATAAGTGAAATTTATCACCAAGGGGCTCCCAATCATGCTTAGGCTGTTCTTCATACATTCTACCAATCTCTATATAAGCACCACCAGTTAATTTAATAGCAGAAGTCAATTTAGATGTAGATATAATTGTGCCCTCATCTAAACTGAGTGCATTACCTAAATTATAGATGGCTTCACCAGTTTTTTGGCAATCAATTTTGTAAGGACCCTGGAATCTTTTTGTTTGTGCTAAACACATGTTTGTAACAGATTTCACTGATGAGTCCATGCTGTTGATGAATGTGTGGCATTGCTCAGTTACGTGATCCACTTGGGATTGCAATAAAGCTTTTTCAGGTACAACTAATGATATACAGTAGTTAAGTCCTAGTAGATTGTCTTTCTCCGCCTGCCTCTTACCAGCTTTCCATCGTTTTTCATCTGTACAAGTAAGGAAGTGCTGCCACACTTCACATTTTGATAGTACTGGGTGTTTGCACATCCAGTCTACAAATTCTTGTAGCTGTACTCTTCTACGCTCAATCAATTGTTCATCATAGCGGCCAGATATCTGTTTATCAGGTAGAGGTGGTATGGGAATAAGTGTAAATTTTTCCTGTAATCTCTCATGTAGCCAATCAAAATGTTTGTATCTTCTAGAAACTTGTATATTATTAAAGGAGGGAGTTAACTGATATGCAATGAAGCTCTTAATACCCTTAAATTTTGATTCTTTCTTAGGCGAAGCTACAGTCACATGGTACGGCTGAGTAATTGGTGCCCATATATAACTGTCTCCTTCTTGGACTATATACACTTTGTCAGAGTCTGGGACCTCAACATTTAATGTTGCCAACAGGTAACTTTCACCACTAACCTTAGATGATGGTGCAAATTTGTTTTTTCTAACTGTACCCACCGAGGAACCAAAATTTGAGGAAGTGTCATCCATTTGATGACTATAATCACCAATAGGCATTCCTGGCAAGGGAGTTAATGGTTGTTGATTCATTGCTTGTCTATGTTGAGGGGGTCCTGGGCCTATTTCTGAATAAGTGTCATCTTCCCAGTCATCATCCCATCCATCGTCATGTGAAGATTTTTGTATATTATTATCACCTGCATTATATTGTTGCTCACCCCAGTCATCAGCAGCTTGGTCATATCTAGGTGCAGCTGGTGCCATTTTTGTAGGGGCTAATTCTTCTGGTGTTATCTTTCTCACATATGCTGCTGGAAATAGTCCAGTTTGGCCTTGTGCATTCCTTCCTTCCCACCATCCTTCACCAATATCTGTACTTATTAGTGTTAATATTTCTCCACAGGTAATTGACATTTCTGTGGTACCCTGCTCACCAGTGAAGTCATATAGTGCTTGTACTTGGGCCGTCATCATGGACCCTTCTACCTACAACAATATTAAAATATTAATAATTACTTTGAAGTGCACTATACAGTTCTATCACAAGCCATTTTATTTTATCTTATCAGTGTTATCTAGAAATGTAGGGAGTAAACGTAAAGGTGCGATAAATTTAATTTTAGCGTAGATTTCGTTTTAAATTGGAACGCATAAATTAGGGCAATATTCGTCGCTTAAGGCGTTGACACATTTAATAACTACACCAATTAAGCATGAGATCATTGAGTAAGACTACCCCCCTACTTTGTAATTTATTTTCTTTATATTGTTTAGAAATATAAATTTTTCGTATATTATCATTAAAAAACAACAACATAAAATTACAAAGTACTTATAACATTGAAATTTATGCATAGATATAAAAAACTTTAGCCTAGATTTAATTTAGCCCTCCAAAATCATATTCTTGTTAAATTTTTCAAGATTTTGAAACAGCTTTGTATAGTGGTTGAAGACAAGTAGAATTCTTGTTTTGTGATGGAAATTTATGACGTCAATATTAAGTCTAGCAAAAGGAACACAACACTTGTTAAAACACCAAAACTATGACTTTAAATTATGAAGCATTTGATAAACACTTTAAACGTTATAGATGTTAATATTATTACTTACTTTGTTCACAAAAAATATCAAGGCGGATATACTACCCGTACAGTCATCTGAATGACAGATTGATTCACAAGAATTTGTTTTCAATGTTAAAGCTGTTTTCCTTTACGTGGCACGACGACGACAAGTAAATGGCTACCATTGGTTGATAAGATATTTTATTTCATATAAACCAATGAGAGACGGAGTATTCCAAAATCAATGTCAAATTTATTTTGCGTCGAGTGGCGACGTCGAGTCACTATGAAGTTGAAGTGTGATTGTCATCCTGAAGATGGCGCTATAGCAATACGTTCAATATAATAAGCGCCATCTACATGCTGAATATATAATTAACTTTTTGGAATGCCATAATAAAAAGAACAGAACAGAATAATTAGAATTAGGATTATTATTTTTAAAAGTCAAATTAATTATCCTTTATGTGTGGTACAGATAAGTTGCATTTTAATTTATATAAATCGCACGTATAACTGTAAGTATCAATTCGTTTTTATTAAAATATTTTACAATAAGTGGATTTCTACTAAAAAAAGTTATGTGAAACCATAAAATATATCCCTAAATATATTCCATTTCATTATTTAATTACGAGCTTCTTTTTATTTTGGATATTAAATGCGAAGAAAGAGAATGAGACTTTTGTACATTTTTATATTAGATTCTAAAAAAGCAGTAATTTAACTTAAGTATCTTAGCTTAATTTATACAGATAATATTGTAACTGTTATAAGAAGACAATAATCCGGTACAATACTTAGCTGTGTGTCGTCTCACGTTTGTCCTTCATGCAAACATTTTTTGAATCAGGGAACCTTTTCCGTTTTCCTTTTCATAAAAATAGTAGTGGTTAATAATATTGCTTTTGAATTGCGAATATTGAAAAAAAAAAAATAAAATACAATGAAAAGGTCCTCGCAATGAGGAATATGGTAGTAGGTATGAAATAACGGATCAAAGTTTATTACAGTAAAGTTCATAAGAACTGCCTGTAAAATCGTAACTTATAAACTAGTTTTGGTTTCACTAAAAACTACCAAGGACGTGCGAAAAAATTAAAATATTTATTTGCATTAATATTTTCATTTCTTCGCTCTGGTGACGAGGCAAAGTGCGGCGTTGAGTTCCGTCACTCAACACGAAATGCCTCCAAATGTCGGTGGAAAGTGTACCTCTGCCTACCCTACTGTGTGCGGAATATAGCGTGAAGCTGAAAAAAAAAATCTCAGCGTCCTCTTAGCAACTTTGCAACACTTAATGGCGAAATATATATAAAAATATTAAATATTTGTTTTACTCAATCAATTATTATTATGATAGAAGTATACATTACGAGTATTTCATTATTTTATTTATTTCAGCCATATTTACTTCAAATTAAAAATCTTTTGTTTCATCTATCTAATTTTGTCACAAGTTCTGATTATTTCGGTACATATTTCGTTGATAGCGAATCTTTTTTACGAGCGCCGTTAAAGGGCTTATCTGAATGAAGGGGGCATTAAAATTAAAACCGAGCCTCGAGCGGGCGGGCAATGTTATATGAGAGTGGAGCCAAATCGGGCATATTCCGTCGGGCGCAGATTAACCCTAAGTACCAGAGATCAGGAGAGATATAAAACAAAAAAAGATACAAACCTTTTAATTCAATTGCCAGCAATCTGAAACAATAATATATTTAAATTGGTTTATGTTTTTGGTCTTTTTATCGTTTCAATGTTAGTGTAGTTATTAAAATTATAGTATTTTATTTTTCGCTTCCTAGTGAGAATATACGAAATATAGGCTTAGAGTGGATATTCGTATTAGAATTTTGAAAGTCTCCATTTAAACTTTGTCCCCCATCATTCTTAGATATCTATTTGATATTGGAGACACTCTTGTGCGGCAACAGGTTTCTTTCCACGGAGAAAATAAAAAACATATTATTATTCACAGTCTTGACAGTCTAGATTGCTTTCGAGGAAGATCTAAATGTTCTTTGGAAAACTAAAAATATT
Organism: Heliconius aoede; assembly: GCA_037355905.1. NCBI lineage: Eukaryota > Metazoa > Arthropoda > Insecta > Lepidoptera > Nymphalidae > Heliconius > Heliconius aoede. The sequence continues at coordinate 32,385 of JBAIZZ010000287.1, forward strand.
TAATATTATAAAAAGCTTTTTCAAGATTATATTACATTTACTGGGTTAAATATTCGCTAAAAACAATTAACTATAATAGTCCTCGACCTCCAGTCGTAGGGCAGGGGCACAAAGTGTGATTGTAAAATCGACTGGTTTTGGGTTCTATTCCCATCCGAGAAGATGAAATATTTGTTTCAATTTATGTTTCCATTTCTACGCTCTGGTGTGGAGGCAAAGCGCGTAGGCGGGATATAGCGTGAAGGTGATTTAATAGACTATGAGAAAATAAACGAACAAAAGGTATTCTATAGAAAAACAATTGGAAATTTATATGTAAAATACTTAGAACGCAGAAGCCGCCGTCTCACCATAAATTAACATGCATGAAGTCAGCTGCAGTTTGCAGGCGATATCGGACAGTTTTGCATTAATTAGTGCGGTGGGATAGTTCTAGGAGCAATGGCGGTAATAAGTTAAAAGTAATTAAACTTCGACGATTTCAGGTAATTGTTGTAAATTGATATTAGATAAAAACCTTATATTAGATAAAAAAAATATTAAATCACTGGAAATGTGACAAGAAAAATATTATGTAGGTACTATGGATCTATATTTGTTAGAATACGCCTAAAAGCCGTAGAATAAAGAATAAACATACACTTATAAGTAAAAATTAGAATTTTGTTCATTTTCAGGTAACAATGTATCTGTATCTTCATCATGAATGTATCTTTAAGCATTTTACAGATTAAAAACAATTACTCAAATAATATGGATGTTCTAATTACATTCAAACACAGATTCATTCGGCCCATTTGAATACAAAGGACAAAATTGTTTTCATATAATATTATCTCCAAATGCCTAAAATTTACGCAATTGTCTTATTTAATTTTACTTATCTGAGCTTGAAGGGCGGCCGCCTTATGTTTTTGTGGCGTTGACAAATCGTCATCTCTTCGCTTAGCCATTGTTAGGGCTCCTAAGACTTTAACAAGTGCTTTCGGAGTGTATATTTTTCTTTCGGCTTCATGCTAGATCCCACATGCAGCAATATAAGAAGAAGCATAGTGTTAAGAAACTCCACCTTCTACATTTCACCGAATTCTGGAGTGACGGAAATAGATAGATGGAGCAGAGAATTGGTATAGGCCATTTTATTATAATCTACACTATGAAGTTAGGGTGGGCTAGCGACAACATTCAAAATCAACATACAAGAATATATAATAATTATAATGAAAATATAGATGCATTGTAGATGTTAAGGTTAAAGTTGGAAAATAAAATGTCGCCTCTTTAGTTCAGGCACAGCACTGACCTAAACATACCGAGATAAAAAATCCAATGAAAACTAATATGTTAACTGTTATTTTGTAACTACGAATTGCTAGATTTTCTTATTTCATGGCAAGAACTAATAAAGTTTTAAGATATAAAATTTAACACTACACTACACATAAAATTACACTTCAATTCAATTATTAAATTTAAATAAGTTAAAATTTGTTTTAAATGTAAATTAAAGGATGAATAGAAAGTGATTTCCATTTTCGGAAGATTCACGTTGGTAATCTGTAGCCACTCCGCTGCAAACTTCTAAAGATTCATAACTTAATATCCTGCAGTGCGAAAGTTTCTACAATGTATTTATGTTATGCCGTTTTAATATTTATTTGTTTTCTAAGTAATAATATTTGCTTTCTATTTAGAAAAAAACAACACAAGATAAGACAATGTTCTCAGTATTTACTGAGAATGTGATTTTAACAAATTCTTTTCTAATTAAAACTATAACCAATGTTGCTGTAATAACATAGACATAAAACGCGTGGAAAAATAAAAAAAAAACCATTTTTTTTTAAATATATTTAATTAGTTAAAGAGATTACTTAGATCATTGATGATCTGACATTCTATTGTACTAAGTTTCGATACATAACACGTTGAATAGCAGAACTCGACGTCATAATTTGTCTACTAGGGATCAAACCCATAATCATCTCGTTTAGCCAAACAACCCTCTACATCGCGACAGATGGACTTCCATTTACTTTTTCTATTTCAATTAATTACTTTTATTATATCGGTAACCGATGCCCTTAATCTCGAGAACGGCGTTGAGATAATTAAGCCGACGACCTTCGTCTTGGATGGCCAACTGAATTACTGGCAATTAATGGTTTCAGCTCCTATTACGTTATTATAGGTGCCGCTTACGCCTGTTACATATTGAGCGATATCCCCGTGCGCCGTGCCAATAATTCTTTTATGAAACATCTGCTTTATCTTTAGCCGAGTGAGCCATATTGTAATATATTTATTACTAGTTGTAATATATAATTTCATATAAACACTAAATATTCTTTAAGAAAATTAGTTATTTTATATTTTTACTTTAAATGTAAATAATGAAAGTTATGTTTATTTATATTGCTGCGAATACGCCTATAAAATAAAATAGTATATAGAATTTATCCTTATATATTCTAAGTATGCTAAGCAGTTCTAAATCGGGGAAGTACCCTAAAGGGTTGGATCGTGTGAGATGTCTACTATTTTACGGTACAGTCGCCCACATGGCTCGTAACATGAATGTTTCACTACATGTTTGAGTCTAAAAGGGTTGTGTACTTTCACAGTGGGGATAATGCAGGATATATTATTATATTATATTCGAAAGAAACTCCAAGTTTTTATACATATAGATATATAAGAATTTGCAGTACATTACAGTTACAGTTCATCAGATAATCATAATATACCATATTTCTCGGAATACTTTTTTGTACTATGGGGAAAATGTAAAAAAACGTTGAAGAATTCGCGGTTTTAGATTAAAAATAATATAATAATAGCTATATAGACTGTTTAATAGATCATTAAATAGTTAAATCCGTTATTTATTAATCCAACTCTATAATACAACTTTATTCAGACGAAAACAAAGGTCCATCGCCTAAAGCTATTTTTTATTAAAAGAGAAAAGCATGTCACGTTTGTTTACCGTGTCCTTATATAATAATAACAAAATCTAATAAAATATATTCTTGTAATGTCGGTGTACATGTTTTTCTCAACAAATTGGATATTGAGTTTCACAATATCACATTGTATTATTTATACTTTACAAGAAATAACTGTAAGCCTAGTATTTTCCTTATATATCTATAGGAATATTATATGTCTATAAAATAGATTAAACATGGATAACTCAATGACACAACTATAAATAGTTTTTTGTAATTTTCTGCTAACACTAACAACTTATAATTTTTCTAATCACCTGTATCTTTATATATTATTATTTTAATAAATAAATATAGCTACTACTTCTACTATAATATAAATAACTATATATAATCTTTGTATAATATAATTATTTTAATAAATAACTATAACATTTCAATTTGTCGTTTAACTTTGACAATTTGCGACCTATTATATTATTAACGAACAGAAACCCTTACGCATGGATTTCGGACATCAAATGGTGATTGCTTCTAGTAAATACAGGGTAGACAAGGCCTTTGTCAAACTGTATATATACTAGTATATTATATAATTCTTTGAATAATATGTAATTACGAATATATATATATAAATTTCGTATTGTGTTATAATCATAGAAAAATAATTTTTTTGTACATAATGATAAAAACAAAACAATGCAAATTTCTAATAATTTATACCCCATAACAAGACCGTTGCTTTTTAACAATTATGAAATATGCTGTCTCTGAAATTCATACTTTTTATACTTTAAAGAAAGTGTGTAAAATTTGCGGTTTGAATAGAGCCAGCTTCCATATAGATTTGTTCCATATTTTATTGAATATCGCTTATATACATTAGACGAGTAAAGGATCATAAAAAAGAAGTTCTCAAAACTTAAAATCACATATTTCGATCTTCAATATCGGTTGCTAGGTGTTCCATATCGGCGGTAGGTGTCGGTGTCGGTGTCGGGGCACCAGCTCGCACAGCCCGTCAGCTGTTGTCGCCAGATGCAGTCGTTAAGGCGCGCTACATCTTTACACTTGGCCGCTTGCCAGCTCGGTCTCAATACTCAAAATGCATTTTCTTCTAAGAAAATGAGAAATCTTTCCGTCGTCTACATTTTTATAAGTCTTTGGTTTTCTTGATTTTTAAATGTGAATACATTCGTGCTACGAAAATAGTCAAATAAAAAGGGAAATCATTATTACTAAATTCTTGTGCATATCCTGCCCATCTAGAAGACAAAGGGAATTTACGGACCTAGTGTTAAAACATTTAGTTCCCATTAAGACACTTCCGTTTCCTACTTTCTGCCGATTTCTAAAGGTATGGCTTGTAGAGTGTCGGAACTCAACATCGCGCTTTGCTTCTTTACTAGAGCGAGGAAATTAAAATATTAAATACGTCATGTACTCGAGTGGGAATAGAACCCATAACCTATTACACTTATAGTCGTACGCACTTATATCCTTATGCCGTCACAAGCTTTTATTTACTTTAACAAATTGAATAATTATTTGAGTTGCGCATACGTTTGCTATATATATATGTTTTAAGACAGTTGCACTACTCGTAAGATCAAAGGCTTTATATCTTTTAAGAAAAATAATCCAAAGCCTTTCTAAAATATAAGTTGTTAATTCCGTAAAATAATACATTTTTCATTTGTCTAAGTCTAAATTGGAACCCACTATAAATGTCAATTTCTATACATATTTGATATATTGTCGATTCATGATTATAAGTAAAGATTGTAATGTAGTCTTAGGTATCTAATATAGATAATAGAGTAAAAGCTCCAGGCAATATTGGAACGTAGAAAGCATTAATTAGGAAGTCACGAGGAACTACTCGGTGAACATTATTCTGTACAATAGTAATTAATTAAACTACTCGGTAGTTCGTCTACTTGTTGGAAGCGAAGTTTTACAGCGGATGTACTTAGAACAAGTGCTTCTACTTAGTTTAAACATTAGCTTTCTTGGTTAATAAGCCACATACAATTTTAATTGTTTATTCTTTAATTATATATGTGCTTATATTAAAAAGTCTCACTTCTCGTATCTCCTTCGCCCTTAAGCAAAAATGTACGTGTTAGTGATCATAAAGTGATTCTATTACAAGACTGCGAAAACAAAATGGCACAGACTTTTGTCTCCTTTGTATTAATAATTATTAACAGCTAAAATGTATGTCTTTTTAAAGAGAACTTTATTCAATTGATCAAACGAACAGTCGGACAATTAAATAATCGATAAGCCGATCTGCAATTCAGTTAATCACACTGCTAGTGGTCAAATAGACCACCAAGTAAATAACTTTTTTAAAAAAAATTAAGTGCCTAGGCAATATTTTGAATCTGCAAATAAAGTGATTATAAAAATTAATATTACTATCATTTCTTAAATAAAAGTAAATAGTAAAAATTCTGCACATAAAATTTTGTTCTACCATTAAAAATCTAGGTAGACTAATGTTGTTCAATTTGGCTTCTCCAAATGTTTCTTTCATCATAGCGACGTTGACAAATCATCTCCTTATTGCTTACTGAAACTGTGGAGTGCCCTCAGATTTTGAGAGGAACGATGAAATATCCGAGTTTACAAATTAAATTGAAGTAACTAAAATATGTCTGTGTAACGAAACATATTTATAAGAAACGGAAATATGTAACATTTTTTTGACACTTTTTTAAATAGGGTTTCGATTTTACCGTCATTCACAGTCTCGTTCATTAAAGTAAAATAATTGTAAAAAGATAAAAAAAAAGTAATAGTAAAAAAAAAACATTGATTAATCGATAGATCTAAATACAGATAAAAAAGAAAGATACAACCGTCATTTCCGATACCGATTTAGTGAGCTATGTATTTAACCTAATATACTCTTATTTATTATAATTAAGCTTTGAATTATCTCAAGTCTCGACGGGACATAACATAAAATTACAAATTTAGAGTGAAATTACACTGAAAATATTCAACTATTCGCCTTTCCCATATAAATGTAAAGGTAATGGTTTGTAACTTTACGACTCTGTAGTTCGGAATGTGGATACATGTATTTTTTAGCAACATTTTTACGTGCTGCCTTGTTTTATCGGCTTAACGTGTGAAACGACGTTATCGAAAAGTAATGTGTGCTCGTTTTCTTATCTACAGCGTAAAAACTGTAAGTTTAAGAGTGAAATGTAGAAATAGTGATTTTGATCATTTTTTTTATCCCGTATATTAGATTTAAGTAATTTTAATAGATAAGTAAATTGAGGCCTCGTCGGGCAGTGGCTCAATGTTGGAGTGTAAACGCACATGTTGTAGATTCGATTTCAATTCGGGGAATGAATTGTTTTTATATCTTCGCTTTGGTATTCAAAGACAAATCGTAGCGTTGAGGTTAGCAACTTAACACAAAATGTCTAAAAAAAAGGTAGAATGTGGCTAACAGAGTGTCTTTACACTACGTGAATCTATTTTATTTTAATAGTAAAGTTTTAAGCGTCTCAATTTACCATCGATTAGTGGAAATCCAAGCAACCAGCTGAGCCACCATATAAGTAAAACGTAGTAACGTTTTAATTGACTCAATTTATTTACTTTACGCTCGTAGTACTTATACCGGTTGTAGGCGTGTACCTTGTGTGCTTTATAAAAGCTATGTGGAGGTGAAAGCTGTTTTTCCTTAATTAGCAGCAATTAGTGACATCAACCTACCTACTAGGCCTACCCTTTTATGACTCATCACAGTGGCATGATTTATTGGTCTAGAAAATTTACTATTTTCATACGTCACGATACTTTGGTTATTTAGTAGTTTAATAGGAAGTTAGGAATATACATTTTTTTTTTGGGTATCGGTAGTCGATCCTCTGTTATAACGGGCAATGGTTATAAAAAAAAAAAGAATTCTGTCGATATCACTGTGCTATTTGCATACAATATAGGATGTGGGTTAATATTCTACTTTGATAAAATTTTTTCTCATTTTTAAGGATTTTCTCATAGGTCTGTATTTAAATAAATAATAATTTAATTAAATGATTCAGATATAGTAAATTTTATACTTCACTGTAATATTTTTTTTAGTTTTAGGCTGTATTCATGTAGGCACAGGGAAACTGGGAACCTAGTGTTAATATTCCATTCCACTTTTTTCGTTTAATTCAATTCCATTGATTATAAATAATATTAAGTATATTTAGATATATTATATATTGTCGATAAACTAAAATGCCAAAAGAAAAAATGTCGTATATCGTAGCGTAGTCGTGTTGTGTAAATTATGTTTGAATGTGCTAACTTATCTAATTGTAGTTACGTGTCGGCTTCGTATTATTTTTTAACCTAAACCCAAAGCCTTAAACGCAATTTATGCTTATATATAATAATTAAGCTGAAAAAATATTTAAACAAATATTACAAAAAAAGTACTACATAATACTATTTTAACGTTACATCAATTATTTTTTATCTTTAACGAGCATTCGAGGCAGTTCAGTTTTCTGGATACATAGAGGTTTAATGTCTATTCTTCATATATAAATAATTTATTTTATTTTGTATGGGCAACGTCTCCGGAAATTGGCGAAAAGGAAGGAACGAGGAATTTTACATTAGGTTCCCTTTGACTGTCATGTTATGTGTGAGATACAGCGTGAAGCTAAAGGCAAGCGATGTAATTAATTTATTCCCCCAAGTGGGAATCGAACCCATATCTATTGTGTTTACAGTCAGTTGAATAAGTATATTACTATTTGTATGTGAATATGGGAAGCTTAACAAGATGACGAGGAATTGTGTTGATATATTGATCCATGGATAGATAACGGACATATAAAAGCTAATAGATAAGAAACGAATACTATTATACTATATAGTTAATTTTTACAATATTTTCGCTTTTCCAATTAAGATATTAATAAGAGTAAAGTAATTTTATTTTGTTCACAGTAGGTATTTCTTCATATGTATACCATGTGATGACGATGACTCCTAATGGTCTGAGGCAGTGCATTTGACAGATGTATCACGAGCAATACGCTTGATATAGTGTTAGTGGGGCGAGCAGGAAATAACTACGTATTCCAAGAGAATATCGGCTCTGTTAAGGCAAAGCGTATAAATATTGTTTTTCCAATAATGACACCTAATCTATGTTATATATATTCGTATTTTATTCTTTATGTCTTAGTTTAAATTATAATACTTTTTTTTTATTTGATCAAATAGACGTGAATATTAAGTAAAAAGAAAAAAGTACATAGTTACAATCTGATATCATTTAGGTTTATAAAATATTAACAATAAATAATAATTATTCAGATTAAAAAGTAAATTATGTAAAATTGAGTGTACAATTTATTTTACTGTATGCTGTAAGCTTAAAATTTTAAAAGATTATTGCAAATTAACACTTTTAATGCAACTAGTTATTAATTATTATTATAAATATAATTAAATCGTTCATTCGTTTCGTTGGTCTTTTAATTAACGTCAAATGAACGGGACGAATGGTGAAGTATATTATTATCTTTGTCATTAATATTCAAGTTACGTATATATTAGTTATTCGATACATCGAACAGATTTTTTGATTCTACAAGTATGTTAGCGGTTTTAAAAACAATGAACTGTATTGGTCGCGGTCGCGGCGGCCAAATAAGTAAAGTAATTTGAATTTGTGTCTAGTCGTAATATAACGGTGGGTATCGAATTATTTTAAACGTTACGCTTGATTTGGATACAAATGTATTTAAATACAATAAAGTTTATTCATGTTACTTCATTGGAAGATACATACACATAAGCAATACAGATAGATAATGTTAAAAAAATAAGTTACGTCAGCTAAGATTTTCTTGTTTTAATATTTTTCTTATGCGTTTTAGGTATTTTCGGCAAAAAAAATATATAAAACCCTCATTTATATACTTTACACCCACTATGTAGTTACTTAACGTAGTACTAAATATTAAAATGGTTAATCTAAAATTAAATTGTACACTAATGATATTTTACAAGTTGTACTAGAACCAGTATATTTCTAAGAAATTACATTATTCACTATCTTAATACAATAGGAAATGAAATCTTATCGAAAACAAAAGATCTAATGGGAAAAAGATGGCGCGAAAAAAAGCGATTAAGTTTGAACGCAGCTTTCAAAAAAAATATAATATTATTATTATTATATGAATAATCATTGCACACGACTATCGTGTATGATACTCTACTTGTCAAATTGTCCAATTTCCAGTTTTTAAGTAGTTTTCAGATTTTCGTTTCTGAATAATCTATTTAAAGTCCATTGTTTTACGGGGCGCGATGCGGTCAAACAAAAATGTTCCTCTTGACCAAAACAATTTTATAACAAAAGTTTCAAGCTTGAAAATACAGCAAAAATATTTTACATGTTTGAAGAGGTGTTGGTTGTAAAAATTATTTAGATTTTTTTTATGTATTATAAAAAAGAATGTTTTGTATTTTTCAGTAAAGGTTTCATGATACCTACTTATATAGAATACGTTAAATATGAATACGTTCTATTTTTTTTTCAGCTTCTCTCACACAGCAGGGTAGACGTTATATATATAAATACGTTTTAAGTAGTTTACAACGGTATCGAAATTTCTACACTACAGTTCATCGGAAACGAGCTTAAAATATTTTTATTTTATAAACAAATATTAATAAAGTTTATTATATTATTTAAATTGTTTGTTAATTTCACTACTAGTGCAAAGTAGAGTCATAAAGAAACATTATCGATTCTCTCATTTTAATAATTTAGTTAAAGTAGATCCTTCAATTACCAATAAGGGTGCAAGTTTCAGACGCTTTCACGAGTCACTGAACTATTCTATTATAACATGCTATGGTCGACTATTCGACGGAACAAATTCTATTAAATAATTTCAATATAATATTAAATTACAGGATTTGCTTAAATATTATAGATTTAGTTTAAACTGTAGCTGAATTATCAAATGTAAATTTAGATAACAGGAACAACTGCTTGGATTTTAAAGGATTTAACAGATTAAAGTAAACGTTGTGGGCGACGAGCCAAGCGAATCTTGCGCCTTATAATGACACTACACAAAAAGTTGAAATGGCATAGGAAGCTGTTGCAGTCTTATAGCTAACTACAGTGTAGCTTAAGACTGGATTCCAAGCTTAAATGACAATAAAAACAAGAGTATTTTTTGTTTTGATAATTTATATAGTTTTATATATCTATTAAAAGATACGTTAATAGTTAAGTAAATTTAAAATTATTTATTGTATCTTTATTTAGATTAAGAAATATATACAAAATTTAAATAGTCACTCCTTTCCAGCAATATTTATACTTAAGTGTTACAAGCTCCATTCTACACCACTGTTTTATATTTTAGTAAAACAAAACCACAGCTATAGTGTAAGCTCACTCGGTTCAATATGGATTTCTTTGTAAATATTTACAAGTATCGCACGCCTCGCGCTATGCTCGTTGTTACCAATATATGTATATATGTACAATGAACTACATACGAGTTAATTTACTTACTGTTGATAAGATTATCAAAGAACCTGCGTGATTTTCAATAAAAAGAAACATTTTTTGTTAGGTTTAGGAAATCTCATATGAAAGAATAACGTAATATACATAAATAAAGTTTTAATATGTAAATTTTTCAACCCGTGATATTTATGGTCGCATTTTTCCCGAGGAGGCTCAATTACTTGTCCAGTCATATATTTGTCAGTCAGTATAAATGCATTTGAAATATATATAATTTAATATATAATGGAAACTCCATATGGAAGTCGTGACGGTCGTAGGTTCGACTGACACTAGGACAAATTACGTGTTTTCTTTTTTTGGTAAATTCAACACTCATTGTCTCAAATTAAAGCGGAAAAAGGAGTATCTTTTTGCTAAATTCTGCCTGCCTACGTTGCTATAAGCAAGATAAAACATTAAAAAAATCGTATTATTTCAGTTTAATAAAATATCTTCTTCAGCATTTAGTTTTTTTAGATGAGTAAATAAAATATTTAGATTTGTTATAGTGTATAGGAATCTGTTTCAGGCGTCAACTAGAGTGTGACGTAAGAGTCACTCCAGTTTTTTCTCTCAACACCCAGTGTCATATTTCAAGGTTAGAACGAACAATGAGGAGGTTTGCAGCGATAAATTTATATTTCAAACTCGCTGTTATCGCTGTAAAACAATGTGCAGTGTAATTAAAGAATAAATAATTATATAAATTATAATATTAAATTAATATCATATTATTTATTATACGTTTTTAAATTCAATAACTTAAATTACTAGTACTGGTGTGTTGTATGAGTACTTTCCCAGATTGGTAAACTAAACTATCCGTTACATGTATTTAGAGTAAAGTTACCCAAATGGTTGACCCAAAGATAATTAAAATTAACCTTAGTTACACATCTTTTATAACTAATATGCTTTTAAGTGTATTCTGAAAATAAAAAATAAAAAATTATGAATATATTAAAAAGATTTCTGTTTTATTCTGCATGGTAATATTGCTATACATCATCAGGAGTTTACTTTCAATATTTTTTTTTTAAATTGAAAAAAATTTTAAAAGTATAACTTCTGTATTGTTCGCTAGTTTTTATTTTATATTCTTCTGATAAGAAGAAACAATCAAAACTGAGCACATTTTCCTTTTTAAGAGAAAAAAAACTATATTTATCATATTCTAAATTTTTAATTAAAGGAAGAGTGCGGTAAATATTTATAAAAGATTTTTTACTAGCACGAAGATGTTTTACAGAGTGAGACTCGGCAAGGTAATATAGTGTTGGCAATTCCCTGGTGGCCGCTGTCAGATCGTATATCTTGAGATATTGGTTTCAATCTCAGCTAAATGAGTTCATATACCTCGGAAAATCAAAGAGTACGTGACTTATTTTTAAATGGGAACTTAGCTTCATTTAATTTCAAATGCTTTAGGTTTTCCACTACTGAGTTATATAACGAGGAAAAAGATAATTTAATGTTTTTCTGTCCACTTCAGAAGTAATAGTGTGACGAAGATAGCAGGTTCATTTATCGCTTAAAATATCATATTACTTATAGTTAAACAACATTCAAATGATTATATATATTAATTTGAATATATATATATATAAAAAACTTTTTTATATATAAAGAGGAAAGTTTTGTATTTTTGTGTGTATGTTCGTATTTTAAGCGGGCGAAACCGCGAGCTGGTTGCTAGTTTCTCATAAGATTACAGTATAAAAGGTTTATAGCTTCATTATTTTATACTTGTTAAGTCTCTTATATAATAATTAAAATGAATAATAATATATGCAGTCCTCTTAATTATGTACAAGGAGGTCAAGGCAACTAAACACATATAAACATAATAAACTCGACTCGCTCGAATAAGAATTTTATATGGCTAAGATGATAAATGTTCAAGGTTACATTTCCATACTATTATCGATACAGTCACGGTCGTGACTGTCTACTCTATTTATTCATAGTTCTTTGGCCTTTTTTGGATGGTTATAGCAAATGTATTGAAAAAAAACCGGCTTAGTATTCGCATGACTCAATCTGTATCAAAGCGGAAGTATAAATTCGGTCCATAGAGTTTTTAGCTAAAAATAGAGAAGGTAGATTGGAATATATTTTTGACAATATTAAGTTAATAAAAACCATATGATGGCCAGTCGTGGCGCAGGGGCACAGAGCGTGGCTATAAAACCGAGTGGTTGTGGGTTCGATCCCTACTTGAGGAGATGTAATATTTATTTTAATGTATACTTCCATTTTTTCTCTCTGGTACCGAGGCAAAGCACGGCGTTAAGTTCTGCCACTCAATACGCAATGCCAGAACCTGGCACCTGGCTACTATACGTAAAGGGATAAAGCGTGAAATAAAAAAAAGAAATAAATTATAAGGACCACTTAAATTTTGACGAATTGCTTTAAAATATAGACGATATTAACCTCTTAATGTAACATTCCATTCTCGTTAAAGTAAAGTTTTCAACGTTGCACTTCGCTTCAACGAGACAGTGATTAACTGCATCATCCATTCAGTCTGCCTCATGTCCGACCACATCAATGTGATCAAAATCCAATCCAATTTTAGGTTTGTACTATAGTTTATTAGCATAATTCTTGCATTTACTACTATTCTCTCTGCATCCCGTATATAGACGGAAACTAGTGTTAAGACACTCCGTTCCCTGCTTTCCGCTGAATTCTGGAGGCCTCGAGTGATGGAATTCATCTGATATTGATGCGCTTTACCTCGACACTAGAGCGAAGAAATGAGAATATTAATTATTTTATTTCTTCGAGAGGAAATCGAACTCATAACCTGCCGCGTCACATGCCTATAGTACTGATGAGATGACTGCAGTCTACTGGTAATTTTGCATGATTTAAAAAAAATATGATATAATATTTAAATATATTAAAAATATCTATCATTTTCCTCATAAATGCGGTAGAATGTAATGCATTCAATGCTTTTTTATTCACGAAAAAAAAAACCTTAAAATAATGAATAGATGATAATTGACTACTTAGTATGTCACTTGAAGGCCAAACGAAGTATTTTGTATTCGAAAATCGTGTCTTAGTGTTCTCATATAATATTATAATCAGTATAAGTGAAAAAGAATAATATATAAATTATTTTTAATAGAATATTTAACGCCTGTTTAAATAACGTACTGACGTTTTATAAATACATATATTTATATATTTTTTACCTTTAAACTTTTGTTTCGCATATAGCAAAGCAGGCAAAGAAGTTAGGCTTAGTGTAAAAACACTTCACTCTTCGTTGCCCGCTCGAATTCCAAGTATTTCATTGCCTCGAATAGGGTTCGAATATATATATATATATATATATATATATATATATATATATATATATATATATATTAAATATATATATATATATACCTCCATACCATTTACGCTCTGACTTCGCCCACTGTACGATATCGATACGAATACGACGAATGTGATGTTTTCCTTTTGTATACGTTTAAATATCTTTACTACTATCTACTCAATATATCTTTAATTTTAACTTAACGTATCCCATTAACAGTAAGGTAGACAGTGGAAACCTAATAGTCTAGCAGACCGTCGCGGCTTTGCCCGCTTGAACTGTATGAGTATTTATAAAATGTATTTACGAAATTATTTTCAGTTTAGGGGGATGAATTCTAATAAACCATGAAGCTCGTGTTCAATGAAATATTAAATAGATGCTTTTTAAAAGTAAACACATATTGTAAGTTTGTTTTTTGCGATGACGTATCAGTAGCGTGACTTTTGTATACAAGGCCAATAGCAGTACACAATGCTCTACCATGTGTTACTTATTACATTTAATGCAAATTAGCACTTACCGTTCATGCATTAAAGCTTATTTCAGTTCAACACATTAAATAATAGTATTATTTACTTATGATAAGCCATGTTGCATGTACGTATCTGTTTAAGATAGACTTAATTTATGTAAGTTTTTGTTTGGTTTTAACTAAAGAAAGATACATTTTGCAGTGAGACTTTTAATTTTAACTTAAACGAATATCTACTTAGAATTGACATACAGTACCGTCAAGTTATACCTAGATATTTTTATTCCATAATTACTAGTAGCACTGTAATTATTATTTATAATAGATGAATTTAATTAGTTGTTAATGCTCAAAGAATTCGGCAGAAAGTGGGGATCAGAGTGTCTTAACACTAGGTTCCCTCTGCCTACCCTGCTATATGCGGGATACAGCGTATAGCTGATATATAAAAAATATACTTACACATAAATATTATAAACTAAACCACCAGATCACATTAATATTTAATATACTTTTATAAACGTTCACGATATAAGGCGGGAAATCCAACTTTAATATCCGCTACGGTACGCCATTACGCGTCAAACGCTACTACCGTACTGACTACATCGACATTACCAAGTAAATAGTATTACGTAGTTGTATTCGCAGGTTTTTGATTGAATACTAAACGATCTATGGATCTGAGTGTGGATTTAATTATACTTAATGATGGTTGCAGTATTGATTCTACTGTTAGTTTAACGTTTTATTGCTTTTGAAGCCAGTCATGGCGCAGCGGTCACAAGTGTGTGACTGTTAACGCGACTGGTTGTGGAATCCCCACTTGAAGAAATTAAATATTTGTTGAAATGTATATTATCATTTCTTCGCTCTGGAGTCGAGGCAATGCGCGGCGTTAAGTTATGCCACTCAACAGGCAATGCCTCCAGAGTTCGGAGGAAAGTGGGGAACGGTTGTCTTAACATAGGGTTCCCAGTGCTTATCACATTATATGAATATGATTTTATGGCTTTTGAAACATTAAAACTGCAATTTAACTCGAAGGCTACGAAGTAAATAATTATAATAATGCTATATTTCATTCACTTTAGTAATTAAATTTATAAAACTATGGAAAATTTATATAAAACATAATGTGAGTCATATTATGTTTGTGTAGGTACAAAAAGTAACAAGATTTGTAAATTCTAAGAATTATAGAGAATTGCAACAGAAGAATTAAAGGTTATATATATATGTGTGTATGTATGTATCTCCTTAGTATAAAAACATAAAACCCTGATCTTCACTACTCTGTGACCTCCCGAATATATAGAAATTATTTGTTAATTTTGATTGTAAATTAGGTGAAAGGATTTAGCGTTGTTGTTTAAATAAATGTATTTTGTATATATGCAAAATACATTTATCAACCTGTATACTGTATGAGGGTAGACGGAAGGAGCAACAAACAAAAAGACAAAGAACAAAAAACAACAAAAAAAGACAACAAACAAAAGAACAAAGTGTCTTAATTTTATTTTGTAAAATAATGATTTTTTGTTCGTACTCCTTAATGTCTATATTTATTTATAATATTACGCCTTAAGTTCTTAAACTAATTTATAAATAAGTCTTGAGTAATACGGACGTGGGCACGAGCGAGTGATACTAGTACCTATAACTAGAGGTGCCAGAAACAGATTTCAAGAGCATGTCTATTTGAAGATGTTATCTACTTATGACTGAAATGTAGGTACACGATTAAGGCCAAGAACTTTGAACTGTAATAAATTGACTTCAAAACATTTTTATAAGATTCACATGAAATATTTACAATTTTTGTTTCATTATTAGTCTTCGGTAGAAGACTAGAAGACGGAACCTATTGCTAAGTGAGACTTGGTTCTCCACTTTACATCGAATTCTGGAGGCATTGACAGTTGTGTAGTAGAACTCAACGCCACTCTTTTATCTCGACACCGGAGCGAAGTAAAGAAAATATAAAATATCTCATTTCCTCGAGTGGGAATCGAACCCACAACCTGTCCCGCTTACAGTCACACATCTGTGCTCCGACGCTTCAACTGGCCTCGAAAATATTTTTATCTTACGTTAATATCCAAATATTTGTTGCTCTTGCGGGTGCCGTTACTAAAATCATACTCGGTTTTTGGGCATCCCCTCACAAAATATTATAAGAAGGTAAATGGGATATTAATTTGAATAGTACTCCTCAAGAAAATTAATTTTCAGCTGACCTTTGTGTGAATCTAAAATTAGATAAGAAGGGATGCTGTTATCCGCCCTAAATCTTGAAAGAATTTCGTTAAGAGGATCTTAACGTCTCGAGATCACGTTTTCTGGGAAATTGCGGCGATTCAAATGTAAATAACGTGTATTTTTTTTGCTTTGTTTAATAGAGCAGAATAATATTTCTATCTTTCGTAAAGGTGGTATGTTTATTCTCATAAACATTTGCGTACTTTTTCCAGGTATTTTAAATGATTGTAATGTATTATTCTATTATTTTCTATAACTAAATAAGCCTTTTCTTCTAAAGAGGTACTTTTACCAAAGATAGAAAAATAAAGTATATGGTTTACAGACAGATATGCTGTGGTTATTGTTATAAAATGTTTCTTAACAAAAATAAACAAATATTATACTATACAAAAATTTACAACAAAATATTGAAACAAATATAAAAATTTAGAAGCGCAAGGATTTATAAAACTTAAGAGGGCAATAGAGCAAAGTACGCAAACGTGCAGCATTTGTAGCGAAGTGCAGTTTAAACTTATTACACGGCCGCCGGTGTACATCCCTGATCTCATAAAACCCTAAATCATTTGTATTTGTAGTTTCAGGAATATATATATATATATATATATACACACATACTACATCATCATATATACATATAAATCATAATTTATAAATAATAATTCATTCACTTTATTTGATGTGATTTATTAATTTCATACATTTGTTTTGATATATTACATTACAGCATGTTATACCATTTTAATAAATCATCAAAAGTAAATTAATTCTATACAAAATTAGATAAATAAATATATAACTTTTCTCTCAATATTTTGTTCCCACTATACGTACAAGATATTCAAATGATTTTTTTCTATCTCGGATAACGTAGAACCTGTACTCGTACTGTACATATGTGAAGTAACATTATCGAGAGCTACTTGTGACTCCGTAGGGATATTTTTCAAGCGTTATTACCAAGAATATTACGTGCTATTGCTGTTCTACAAATCTACAAGGTTTTATGAGGAAGATTCATTTTGTGTAAATTATCTAAAATAATGCTTTGAATGTGTCTTTTAACATTTTTAATTAATTTTGCACTTTAATGACTCTCAAAAAAGTTTCAAAATACTTAATAAGTCAATTATATCTTAAATTAGAAGTTAAAATTAAATTATAATTTTCAACTCTCACTACTAAAGAAGCCTCCGAATTTATATCTTGAACAGAAACTACAGAAGTACAGCATGAAATTGCACAAATTTTTAGTGGGAAATCCGAACGCTGTAGACAGCTGGTGTCGGGCAAGTTCGAAACATGTAAAAGTTTAGCTGTGTACGAAACGAATGAACACTACTGGAGGCCGTCGTGGCGCAGCGACACAAGGCTGCGACTGTAACGGGATAGTTGTGGGTTCGATCCCCACATTTACATAAATAAATAATCTTTATATTAAACTTCATCTAATAACAAAAAAATACGTATAAAGAATTAAAAATATTTATGTAATGATAGTAGGTATATATTTTTTTCAGCTTTAGGCTATATCCCTCAGCAGGGTAGGCAGAGAGGACCTAGTGTTAAGACATTTTTGTCCCTACTTTTCGCTTAATTATGAAGACAAAGAGTGCTCAATTGCGCAACTCAACGACGCCAATTCTCAAGTGGGATTCAAACTTATAACCTGTTGTGTTCACATTCGCACTCTCGTGCTCCTGCACCACTGGCCTCAATTTCCATGTAAAGAATTATTATATTTTCGGAGAACTTATGCGTTAAAAATTTAACTAATTAAGCTGTTGTAAAGCGCAATCTACTGAATAAAGCGAAAATAGACTTGAGTTGAAGTACATCTTATTAGAGTGAGCTAAAACTGGCTGCTCCAGTTTCACAATGGGCTATTGTGAGACTGGACCTCGTTATTTAAAGTATAAGGATATTTTATGAATTGTAAATACTTTTAACTGTTTTTTTTTAATATTCTGTTTCTTCGTATGATGATTGAATTCGTATTAAAATACCTCTTAAGCTACTCAAACGGCGCAGGGGCACAAGCGTGCAATTGTAAACGCGACTTGATGTGGATTCGACCCCATTTGAGGAAATGAGATTGTTATTTTTCGTTTCCTCGATTTGATTCAGCCGTGTGGTCTCGGCTTAGAATAGGATCACCCTGGCACTGTCGGTGTCGTAAGAGGCGACTAAAGTACGTGTGGTAGAGTCACGTCGCCAGTAATGGCAACACGCATGGGCAGACTCGACCGGATTAATAACACCCCCGGCATTTAAAACCGGCGTGAAGTAGTGGCTCTTGCCACTGCGTTTCGCATTAGGTAATGCCGGGCCCCGGCGCCCAACATCCTCCACCTTAACGGCCGGCAACGCACCTGTAGCTCCTCTGGTGTGGCATGGGGTCGTGGGCGGCGGTAATCACTTACCATCAGGTGACCCGAACGCTCGTTTGCCTTGTCCTCTCCCATAAAAAAAAAGATTATATTGCGCGATATTATGTTATATTACATAATACAAAACCTAAAAATATTTTAGCTGTCAAAACAATGGACAGCCGCCAAGATATTCGTAGCGACTCCAAACTCTGCCGAATTCTTGTAAAAGATTTCCTACGATCGCTCTGGAATTCAAAAGTTTGTCATAGCATTATGTTAAATCCAAGAAGCAAATTACTCAATAAATTTTCCTCGACTTTACTCTTCTAAAAAATATTAGTAAATTAAACGGAAATGTGAGCGAGGAATCGAATTTGTGACATTTCGTATAGAATAGAGAAACACTTTTTAAAACTTGGCGTGTTGATGTGGTAATGATGACACAGATGACACTCAACCTCGTTCTTATAGCTAAAATAACTTTTGTTCGTAGTTATAACATAAGAACAGGAAAATTAATAAACGAAAAGTACGCGCACCTATTCACACGTCCCGAAAATTGGACGTAAAGTAGGGTCTCTCTGCTTCTCCTGCTGTATACGGGATACCACTGAACGTTACGGCACGTTAAGATTTTAATAGTTATAGCTTCACGCTGTATCCCGCAAATAGCAAAATTGGCAAAGGGTACCTATTGATAAAGCACTTAGTTCCCATTAAGACGCTTTTGTTTCTGCTTCTTCTTCCCCAACTTCTGGAGGCATTACGTGTTGATTGGGGTGCTCTGCATCATTACGAGAGTAAAGAAATAAAAGTATTAAATATTATATTTTATTACAGCATTAAGATTGACATCGATAAGCTGCAAAAGCTGTGTGCTGCTTCAAAGGATATCTATTGTCGAGGTCCGGATACGTTTCCGTCTTTCCTTGTCATATTCCCGTTAGGACTGTAACCGACATTCTAGAGAGATAAGTATCGAAACGAACGAAGTGCCTTACCAAGATATCAATATTATAAAATATATATTTAACACGAACTATTGTTATTCTAGGATTTTGATTCCATGGAAATCACTGCGTGAAGAGAATATTATATATATATATATATATCTTAACAGTAAAAAATATCTACCTTTCCTTTTTTTTTCACCCTCGCGCTTTATTCTAAATGTAGAGTAGATAAGGGAAGCCTAGTGTTAAAACACTCCGTTCTCCACTATCTGCCGGATTCTGAAGGCATTGTGAGTAAAATGGCGGAGCTCAGTGTCACGCTTTCTCGACACCAGAACGAAGAAACGGAAATATTAAATATATGATTTTCCTCGAGTGGGAATCGAACTCTAACTATCTCATTTACTCTTGTGGACTCTCTTTACGTGCTTGTGGACTATACTACTTTTGTGCTCTTAAATGTGTGAGTGTCTTTTTTTTTTTTTAAGGAGGAGAGGAGGTGTCTTTAAATGTATAGAATCCGCCCGATTCGAGTGGTGTCAAAAGGCGTACATATGCAAGCGTACATATAAAAATATACAGATAAAATAGAAAACAAATGTGACTGTGGCATAAAACGGTTTTGTAATTGAGCATTCTGTCGAAACATTGTCGAAATTATACTTGTTCTTGCCAATCTCAGTTACTTTGTTAGTCGGCACCGCGCCAAGCTTGTCTTTCAAGCAAACGTTTGTGTTGCCGCACTACATATTTTGCTTTAATGTACAAGTAAAAATGGAAATATTATTTGTGTTCATAAATAAAAATATGTAAAATATAGATTAGATATAAAAAAAATCACATAAAACAATAATAGAAAGTAAAAGCGGTGGGTGTAACTTTTAAAATTACATTAAAATTGTAAAGAAAGAGGAGTTTGTTTCGTTAAATGTGCTAATTTAAAAGAAAAACAATTGAAAAAAATATTCTTGAGTTGTATAGTCATTTATCAATGAAAGATATATTATATCATGGTAAGACCTATATTTATTATTTTTTTTATATAGGTCTTAGTACATTAAGCTTTGACGACTGCAAAATGCTCGAAACGTCGGGTTTCAAAAATTTATACGCGACTAAGCTGCTTAAAGAGTTAAATTTAATGTAATATTTGATATATTAATACTTTAATAGTGTCTTTTACAATTACTTTAATAAATTTATGATTTTTGACGGTTGGCTGTGACAATGACTGTAATACAATTGTAAACTGCCATTATCTAGATCTGTTTTGTGTTATTTTCTTAAATTTGGATATTATTTTTTATGCATTTTAAGTGTTTAAATTATAAAATATATATTATTTTAATTTGATAATTATAAGCAAAAAAAAAAATCTTTTTTATTTTGTTCACATGAGTTCAAGAGGTTCATTCATTGAGAGCGGTGCACTTAAAATATTTTTCGAATGAATATTAAGTTATGATTTATGATGGAAGGTCAGCATCACTTATAAAGATATAAAAAGAGGTTGAACGAATGCTTAACTAATGTATTTTTATTTACTTTAATAGAACAAAACTGGTTATATGAAAGTATTACTTGTGATTAAAATATTTGCTTCTCTTGTTCAGATATTTCTCATAATTTATGGACTGGCGCGGATCGTTAGTTATTTTTTTTCTTTCCATTTCCTCTCTAGCAAAAATATCGAATTGTTTCAAATTTAGGCGGAAAATGTAGAACGGAGTGTCTTGCCACTAGGTCCTATCTGCCTTTCTTTTTATATGCGGGTTAAAACGTAAAGCTGTCATATACAGAGTATTATTTGTGACTTACTCATATATTTAAATTCAAAACTTATCACTTAGATTTGTCTAAGAAAATAATGGAATAACTGTAGGTATAATATTTATATTACATACATAAAAATAGATTGAATGGTTCACGTTCCAGCTAAATAACCATGTTGATATAAGATTTTCACTTTTCCAATATAAAAATATGTGTAACTCTTTCAAAACTTTACCCCAAATATAACTCTTGGGTTATTGGCAAATCAAGCTTACGCTACGATATATGAATAATATTGAATTGGGATTTTCGTAATATAAAGACTATTTGTAAAGCCCGACCTCATTATTTCGTATACAATCGACTTCATATATAAGTACATTCTTGATTCGATGACTATAAAAGCTAAGGAAACTTGTATTAAATTATAAGATATATGGAAACTGTAGCATTATATTATATCTATATCAGTGTGCGGTTTCGTAGGAAATTCCTTCCACACGCCTCGGAACTGTGGAATGTCCGACCCGCGGCAGTGTTTCCAGGTCGATATGACATGGGTACCTTCAAAAAACCCGTCTATCTCCACCTTAAAGGTTGGCAACGCACCTGTAGCTCCTCTGGTGTTGCATGGGGTCGTGGGCGGCGGAGATCAATAACCATCAGGTGACCCGAACGCTCGTTTGCCTTGTCCTTTTCCATAAAAAAAATCTAAGCACTATAGTAGATTTATAATATATATATTAAACAAACTACATAAAATACACGATCTCAAATATAAAGCACAAATCTAGATAATTACATAAGTACCTACTTACATTTGAAATGTGCTTATTTTTATAATAAAAGCTTAATGTGGGTTTGTTTAAGCCTCTCAACTAAGCGGGCCACGTTAATTATACGATAAGATCGGCAAATATGCGACACACGCAGTATGAGAGAGCAGAGATCAGCGTGAGCTGCGGGGAGAAAGGTAATGTTTGCCTATTGTACGCTGTGGGGAAAAATTCAAAGTTCAATTTTAATTAAGGTATTTGTATGTATGTATGTCCGATTCTCTGTTCTCTATGAAACACCATGTTCTTTAATATTTCCATGGAAAAACAATAAAATTTTTCACATATTCAGCCTTAGCTAAGTTTAAAACCATTATACAATGGTTGACAATTTAAATATACTATATAACGTCTAAAAATATTTAAAATATATTTTAAATTTTACAAGTGAAGTGAAGCAAGATACTACTGTAATACCAATATGTGGGTAATTTGAACTTTTCAAAAGGAGATATCGAAAATTATACGATAAAGTAAATGTCAAAGTGTTCGCCGTCTTTGCGTTGCAAGCACTGATAGAGCTCCTAAGTTGTTTCAAGTGAACCAGAACGTAACAGAATTCTCATATATAGGATTTTGCAATGTTTCGAATCATATATTACGTGTAATCTATACTAGTGTCTAGTATTGTGGTTGTTATATAATATAAATTTCAAACTTTTATATATTTCTTAATATATATACATTGATTTTTTTAGTCAATTACTCTTGAATTTTGGTGATTGTTATCTTGTATAGTGCCAAATTAAAGATATTAAATAAATGATTAATAACATTAATTTAAAAAACAACCTATAATAATATAAAGGATTTTAGTACTAAATAGGTAAGTATAATGACAGGTATCAAAATTATGAGCGTTATTCATTATTGATCTTTACCTTGAAGTAATTAATATATTGGTTTTTGTTTCAGCTTGTGCATTTTGATATGTATAATAGTTTTTAAAAAGCTTATTCTTCTCTCTAACGTATATACAATATATCCTACTCAGTCCTAATTATTTATACACATTGGCGTTGAGCTCCGCCCAATAACACTAAATGCCTTTAGAATTCGTCTGTTCCCAACTTTCCGTCGTATTTTTCGAGGCGTTGCTTGTTGAGTGGCGGAACTCAATGTCACGCCAATAATTCATCTCATCGCGTAGAAATCGAACCCGCAACTATGGCAATTACAGTCACACGCTTCTACAGTGACTACCCTTGGTTGTCAACTGCAAATAGGAACATGGAACAATATGTTCAAATTCAATTAGCTAAGTAAGTGTGGTATGTAATAATAGCAGGTCGATAGCTATAACAGACTATTGTGTAATATAAATTGTATGGAGGTTCCCGATACGTGAGTTTAATACCTAACTTTGTCGCGAGTTGTTCGTCTAAGAGCTGATCCGGAGCTGCCAGTACAATAGAATAATCGATAGTTTTCTATTAAACGATACCACAGTGCTGCTCTTGAAGTAAGTTTTGAATTGGGATTGGATAAAGGATGACGTCCAAATTAAATGAGAATACCCACTTACTGGTCTGTCAACAGGCAATGTTCCAAATGCCAATCCTATTCAGTTCTTTACTATACGGCCATATGTATATCCAAGTACGTACTAATACATTGAAGTTCAACATCTAATACGTCACGTTTTTAACGTGAATGAAGCTTTTTTACTTAATAACTAAAGTTGTGGTGTAAACATATGTAGGTACAAATTTGTACACTATTTTTTTTAAATAAAATAAATCAGCTTCATTCTGTATCTCACACACAGTAGGGTAGGGTATTTATTGTTTTTTTTTTGATTTCAGTTGCATAATTTCGAATGATTTATCATATTTTGCAATAAAATTAATATATATTATATTTTACAATACATTGTAACTATCAAAGAAAATATTTTATATTTATATTTTACATTTCATTAACGCAACCAACGCTTCACACATCATTAGCTATTAAATATATACATATATACATAAAATAACTACGTAATTTTATAGAGGAGTGGAAAAGATAAATTATATGATATATTGTATATTACATACCTTAGTGCGGGCTTTATAGGCTTTAAGTTAAGTTTGTTGCGTGTAAAATAAACATTGAATTTTATTATTTATTTTTGTACTGTCGAGGCCTTAGTGTCGCGATGTCATATCGTGTGACGATTAATAATTCCTTCAATTATATAATATTCTAATGAATTATTTAATATTTTCATTTTCTCGCGCTGGTAACAAGACAACGCTCAGCCTTGAAGTCCGCTGTTTTACACGACAAGTAAAGAACAGAGTGTTTTAACACTAAGTTTCCTCTGTCATTATATAGCAGGAAGCTAAAAAATAGTATATCGAGTGTAACATTTGTTTTTTTTTTCACCTTCACGCTATATCCAGCTACATCGACATGTACGCAGAGGGAACCTCGGTGTTAAGACACTTCCCTCTAATTTCGCTTCCTCGAGTGGGAATCGAACACACAACCGTCGCGTGCAGGCGGCACCCTTGTGCCACTGCGCTACGACAGCTACTATTTATTGTTATATTTTTTTCTCTCATAATTGAAGAAAAATACATTTAACCATATCGATAAAATCGACTATGACATTCATATATCTAAGCATCTCTCACTCAAACGCCGATGTCGATAGTGAAAACTGGCGCGGACGCTGTACTGGGATCGAAAGGCTTTGAAAGATTTAATACGTCGATTGCTTTCTGAGTCCTTTGCGAGATCTGTTTCTGTCGGTTGTTTTAACACGGTTCAAGTGCCAATATCTTTTGATTATACGATACTGTTACTTAGTTTAATGGCTCGGAGCTGAAGTAGGTGGAGGTAACGTTTATTCTTTCTTTTCTTCGCGTTGATTGATGAGACGAATAAGCATTTTTTGTTTCGTATTAAAAATAATATGGTTATTTACATTTCTTGGCCTGAAATAAAGTTTAAATTGATGAAACAAAGCTAGAAAATTAAATTTGTTATATTCAATTAATTTTCCCGTGTGGTAATCGCACCCACAACCGTCTTGTTTACACTTTATAGTCACACTCTTGTCTAACCGGGCCAGGATGACCTCAATCACTAGTTAGTAAGCTTTTATCAATTTAATTGACTAACAAATCATTTAAGTATAAAATTAAAATACAATTTGTTTAAGCTGGCTTTACAAGAAAGCAAAATATACAAAGTAGATTAGATTATCTTAAATCGAGTCTTTCAAGCAAAATTTTAAATCGAATATCGATTTGCCATTTGTTCTTATTGTGAATATTTTGTGAGCCATTTGTGTAATGTGTAACGTTGACGTACGTACGTACGACGTAGAAAATAGCCAGGTTGCTTTTATAAAAGCGAAAATAAAAAACCAAGTAAAACCAAGTTAAAAAAATAAATAATAAACAAAATAAAAATTAAAAAAAAATCCGGGTCACGCTGTATCCCGCACACAGCAGAGGGAACGTAGTGTTAAGACATTCTGGTACCCCACTTTCTGCCGATTTCTGGAGGCATTGCGTGTTGAGTGGCAGAAGTCAATGCTGCCTTTTGTCTCGATACCAGAGCGAAGAAATGGAAATATAAACATAAATAAATATTTCACTTCCTCGAGTCGGGATCGAACCTACAATCGTCACACTCTTGTGCCGCTGCGCCACGACGGCCTCAGAAAAAATAATAAAGAAAAACAAATTGCCTTGACATTTGACAGCGTGCAGCTTAAAAGATTGTATACTCAGCTTACCCAATACATCAAGAATATATCAAAATTTAGATAATATTCCACAAGACTTTCTAGGTATATTTAATGAATAATGTAGCGTGAACGTGAACTAGACTGATAAGATTACAAATGTCTTTAAGAAGTTGGCTCTCAGCCATATCGAATGCCGCTAATCGAGTTTGAACGCTCGGATGATGACTTCGGCAAATGTGACAATATTTAAAAATATTGGATAAACTGAATATATTTTGAGAGATATTTCTTTACGTTTAATATTTTAACGTTGTTATGTTAAGATGTGGATATAATTTATTTACAATGTACTCGTAGTAATTATCAACACACATGTACATGGAGGCAGTAGGTCTAGTTCCTACTGAAAAGGTAACAGAGTTTTTTCATATTTATAATATTACAAAGTAAATATACATTTACAGAGTTAAAAAAAAATATCTTCCCTCTTTTTGACATATAGCAGAGAAAAGAGAGAGATTGAAAAAAAAATTCATCAATATCCATCACATTTACAGTTACATGTCTCTACGGCGGCATTTACTAAAGAAAATATAAGTCACATTTAAAAATGGCATAAAACTAATCACGCTTAATTTATTTGTAGAGAAAAGCGGTCAACGATCTACTACGACTAATAAATACATTTAGCAGGAAAGTTTTACAGTAAGGACAAACTAAAAGAAGTTTTGTGTCTAACATGGCACGTGTACAGCCTCTTAAATCCGTGGACCAGTATTACTGAGTGTCAGCGTTCCAAATCCCAAAGTTTTTTTAGTAAATCTTTTGGAATAGGAGCTCGACGAAGAGAATATTGGACAGGATTTTACTTTAAATAACATTCTTTCTTATTAAAGAACTGAAATATTCCCTCTAGATACAGTAATGTACATATGTATAGGTGTAAGTTGTCTTTAAAAAGTACTTAAAATAAAAATAAAAGAGGGGCCGTCGTGACGCAGGGGCAAGTGTGCGCGACGTGTAGCTTAAAAAGGTTGTGGATTCGATTTTCCCTTAGAGGAATGAAATATTCTCACAAATATTTTTATTTTTTCAGTCTGATAACGAGGCAAAGCGCGGCGTTGAGTTCCACCACTCAACGTGCATTGGAAATGAAAGTATTTTAATGGGAAGTGCAGTCGGAAATGTTTTAAAAATTAGCGCTATGTTCCCATTTCCCTCTGTTAATCCTGCTATGTACGGGATACAACTTGAAGCTAAAAAAACGTACCCTATCTTCTTTAAAAATTCTGTAAATATAATAGATTTTTAAATACAAGGAATATGGTTTCGATATATTAGGTGTAAATAACAAAATGCCTTAATATACAATACGCTATTTTAACACTAAAATAGAATTTTACTTTACTTCATGTCACAGCTATAAATTAAGCACACACAAAGCCAAAAAATATGCAACACGCGTACCAGGGTAATTAATGGGGCTTCCCTGAAATAAAATAAATCTGACAACAAATTGACGTAGAAACATATCAATTTATTTTTGAATTTGAAATTCAGTTAAAGTTATAAAAAGAAACAGATTAATTTTTACAAACTAAATTTTTATTTTTATTATATGTCTTTCCCTGTGTACTCTGCTGCACCAGAGAAAAATTATTACATTACGTATCTTAGCCACAGAAATATATAATAAACAAATTGACCTAATAATGCCCCCAAATATTTCTATTTATTATATAATGCCAACATATATTTATTATGTAATAAACAAAAAAAATATATAATTTATTATGTAAAATTAAGTTCAAAATCGTGTTCTCCTTAAATTTGTTATGCAATAGAAATTAGGGTGATTCTATAGTGTCATTAGCTCTATTAAGTTCTCATCCTCTTGGTCTACAAAGCTTGTAAGAAACCCCATAATTCATTCCATATTTAGAAATTAAGTTAATCTTGAAGTTCAATCAATATGTAAGAGTCAATAGGATCGCCATTTTTCACGTCATTTACATACAGATATATTTTAATTAATTCAACAAATATTATAAGACTATAATTTATCTTTCGTCATTTTATCAATATCGGTCACTTATAGGGTTATCAATATTTATTGAGATTTGCGTGTAATGGAAGCGGGCTGGTAGGTCAGATAGGTAATTAGTAATTTCTCATTTTGTTTAATAATAAATATTTACTTAAAAAACATATTTCTTCAATAGAAGCTTCTTTTAATAGGCATATATTTGAGGCACGAAGTCGTAACACGAAGTTCTTCTCTTTCTTCTTCTTCTCGTTCTTCCCTGGTTACCCTGCGGAATGCAGCGTGAAGACGATTTTGACTTGACTTTACTTTTATATATTTGTATTTTTAAATTAGTTGTAACTTGAAACCAATTGATCTTAGCCCACACAATATTATCTAAAAACGCCTCATTTCCTTAGCTCTTCTATTTTTTTCTTTCTATTCTTTTATACTTAATGTCATGGTTGAGTACTTTTGTCTTTTTTTATTAAAGTGTATTATTATTCCTTGATAGTAATAAAAGAGGCAATTCAACGTCCTATTTGGCTCAAGACAAATCTAAATTGACAGAAGAATTTTAATAAAATGCTTCGAATGTGAGTATAAATTTAAACATGGCTTAGGTTTGAGCTTAATTCTGTCGCGTTTAGACTGGCCCCGTCAGACTTTATTAAGTCTTTTATATTGTGACTATATTTATTTTCAACGATACTCCCAAGTAATTCTCACTGAGTTGTTTTACTCTAGTAGTTATGTAAGTGAAAGCTATAGCTTTCAGCTTTCTAGACTGTTATTATAATAACAGTCTAGAGTTAGCTTGAGATTTTTTTAAAACGATATTTCTAATATATGTTATAATATTCATAAATAGACACTATGAGTTCTTATTCATAAATAAAAATTGAAGATTGAACGCGAACGAAAATATATTATAGAAAATTGGTTTGATGTGATAAATTAAAAATTACTTTAATAATTCTACCAAAGTAAAATTTCGTATAAGCAACTTATAGAAGAATGGTTAAATAAACAAAATTTTTAATTACATCGTAAAATTTTAATTTCCTATCGTGAGCAGAGCGGGTTGTTCTACTCAGTCCAATTAATTTTATGCTTTAATTAAACCATCGACGATATAACTTACACCTGTTTTATTTCCTTTTTCTCACCACATTCATTACGGAAATTTGAAAAAAGTTAAAAAGTTTGCCCTATAAAATTATATAAAATCTAGATTTTTTTCTCTTTCTTTTCAGTCTTTCAACGTATCTTGCATGTAATAAGGTAGAGGATAGTAATGTTTAGAGATTTCGTTTCCTATTTTCTGTCAAATTTTGGAGGTATCTTACATTGTTGACCTCTTATTAATTCATTATTTACTATCTAATTATTTAAAAGTATAAAATGAAAATGTGACTACACTAACACCGCTGTCATCATGATGGATTTATGAGTTGAATTTTATAATTTTCTTTTCATATTTTTCGTACAAAAGATATATTAAAACTACTGAAATGGTGGAGATATCCGTTTGTTCTTGAGGACGTCACTTTGTAAGCGAAGAACAATTAACTCTACAATCTCTTGTCATCTCTATGTCAGATTCGCTGAAATCTCACACTGTAACGGTAGATTACGTTTAATCTAAAGTGTCTTTTGCTCTGTGCTTTACTTTAAACGGACGTGCTCATATTATTTGAACGTGTTCTTTCATTAATTATACTCCGTAGGTATATTATTGTCGTGACGCAGGGGCACAAGCGTGCGATTGTTATCTCGACAGGTTGTGGGTTCGATTCCCACTCAAAGTAATGAAATATGTAATATTCTTATTTTTTCACTCTGGTAAAGCGTGGCGTTGAGTACCGCCACTCAAAAATGGGAAACGTAAATTTAAAGTGAAGCTTAAAAAGTGCTATATAAAGATTTCTGATGTAACTCTTAAAGTTTAGCCCATATATAAACATAATATAATAACGATGAAAATTACAAACCTTTACTACAAAAAATAAAATTTTTACAAATTAATGTATCACTACAAAAATTCCCACAGAGTGAGCAAAATCGAATGATATATATAAATGTATATAAAATGCAAACATAATTGGCTATAAACCAGATAATCTTTCAAATTCCTCTCCAAACGCTTTCTATATGACCTATTTTAAAAGCCTACTTTTATGAAAGGGTTTTGCATTTGGAACGCTGACGCTCAGTAATACTAGACTTATGGATTTTGGGCTTTTCACAAGAAAATACTCTTCAGTTACTTTTTAGACTGTTGTGGAGCAGCGGCACACACTTGTGACTGTAAACACGACGGTTGTGGGTTCGTTTCCTCACTTCAGTGGAAAGCGGGGAACCAAAGTGTAATGGGAAACAAAGTGTCTAAAAACTAGGTTCCCCCATCCTAACCTGCCACTAGCGTGTAGGTAAAACTAAATTTCCCTGTAGCAACATTTAGTAAAAAAATAAACAGTTTCTAGATAATTTGCTTTGCAAGTAAATTGAACGTGATTTGTAGATTATTTCACTGGAAAATTGAGTTTTACTTGTTTAAGGAATTTACGCTATTTAGATATCCAATTTCTTGCGACTTTTGTTGAAAAGTGTATTATCAAACCAACGGAATATCTTTAAGAGTAGTTCGGAAGTCGTCGAGTCACATTTTATAAACTAATTAAAGTTAGACTTTTGTGCTCATCTGACGCTGAGGTTAAGTAACGATGCCTGTCTAAGATTTTCCTAAAAAATATATTATAAGGTAATTTAAAGAAGCTACCCTACGATATAACTTTTTAGGTAAAAATATATGTTCAGTATTAATTAAAATATTTATATCACTTTTTCAGCAATTATTATTTTTAACAAAGATTTGCATTTCCTAACAAAATGAGACAGTTATTATTTTACGTTTAAAATTTAAACATTTTTCCTGAAAGTAATTCCAGAGGAATTATTTCTTTTGTAGGTATCTTGAGGAAAATAAGTATATTTATTGATTAGAACAAACAAAGATACACTTAAGTAAAGGATTTTATTCAGTTCGTAAAAAATTATAATTTTGATAGATACAATATCATTTATATTACCTTCTAGGGCTTTGCCAAGAAATACCGAGTGACCAGCAGAAAAGAAGCATAAAGCTCAAGATTGCGCGGGCTGAGCACTGCCCCAAGTTGGGGAAAGAGGAAATGTAAGTCAAGTAAGTCGTCATGAATATTTGTATTTTATGGTATTCTCTTCTTTTTTTCTTATAAATACTAGACATGCACATATGTATCTGTTTATAATCATAAAATCAAATGCACAGTAACTTCACCCTTAAGGTGCAGAAAATTCATAATATTTTATTTCTTCAAATTCAAAGTGTATACTGAAATGAAAATAAGATGTAAGATTGCATACTGCGATATCTTTAGAAAGTACAATACCTCATGTACGTATAAAACATATTAATAAAAAATTGGCAGGTTTAAAAGCAATTTCATTATAACTTGCCGGCTCTCGGCTCTCAGCATACTAGACGCGGGCTATCTGCTTAATGGTATGACGGAGTTACGAAACCGCGAACTGTTATCGAGTTCAACTCATATTTGCATAAGCTATTTTTATTATTATTAGATATTTTTTCTGCAAGGTGAAAAAGAAAACCTGGTGTTCTTTTGATTTCGGTTTTTCACCATCCATTTCAGACATTGTCTGCTGAGTGGTGGAATTTAACGCAGTGCTTATCATAGCGGGGAAATGAGAATAAAAAAAAAACGCTATCAAAGTGAACATTGAACCCATTACCATTTCGTTTAAAGTCACAAATTTCATGAGTCATGGTGGTTTATTTTTATATCATACGTGATGCTTTACTCCGATTGCTCCAATATTTAGAAAAAAATAAAAGCTAAATTCAGAAAAATAATTAGATATACAAATAAAAAACAGTCGCCGCTAAAATAAAAAAAATTGAACGGGAAAATTTAAGCCGATTATGCTGATTCGTGGGTTGTTTCCTAAGAAGGCTCACATAATTATAATAAATTACAATGTAAATAATTGTACTTTTTTTTTTTCAATTTGATAAGTACGTAATAATATATTTATGGAGAGAAAATGTTTATTAGAAATTAATAACTTTTTTTCAGTAGAAGTATTTCACCTGTACGTTTGCCTTTTTTTATTTAATAATTTTTTAAGCTCTGGAGTAGTTAGAAAATAACTGTTAGTTAATCTCATCACCCACACGTCACACTATCTTGGTGGAATTGGGAAGAGCTTGACAGAACTAGAACGACTTCATACTTCACTGAGTTCCTCGATTTAATAACTATAAAAAATTTATATATTAATAAGCTAAAAGACATAAAGCAAAATATTATTTCATATTTCCAGTTCCAAAACGAAATATCTCATTTTTATCTCTTATAAATAGACATAAAAATCAATGTAGAAACCGACCAAGCGTAATTTTTTATTTCCTTGAACGCTATCGTATAATTTTACATTCAGGCCAGGGAAAGATAACGGATGATATCTGCAGCCCCACACAAAGCATTCACCAAAGAGGGAATTCATTCTTTGTTGTAAGGAATTGAAATGAACACTTCGAAGAAATACTTTTTTTTCCGGCATACAGTATACACTAACATTGCGAAGACGCACAGACGTGTGAATGTAAACGCGACAACTTGTGGGTTCGATTCCCACTCGAGGAAATTAAATATTAAATATTTTTATTTCTTCACTCTCGGGTTGAGGCAAAGCGCGGTGTTGAGTTTCGCTACTAAATACGCGATGCCTCTAGAATTCGACAGAAAATGGTGAGCGGAGTGTCTTGATATTATGTTTGCTTTGCTTTTTCTACTGTATATGACGGATGCAGTGTGAAGTCAAAAAAAAAGAGTACGCTGTTATAATCTAAAAGTTAGCAGTTTTTATTTTAGACGTTAATTCACACAGATAAAAAATGGACATATGTAGATTATAAAATTTTTGTATAAAAAATAAACATTTTGCGAGTTTAATTAAATTTTAAAAATGTATTTTTTTTATAAAGATTAAAACTTTAAGAATCATATACATGGATTGTTGGTTGTATTGCTAGAAATAACTTACGGATTTTAATTTTCTCTCCTAATTAAGTTTTAGTTCTCTTAACTTTTACAATATAAGGTTGAACCTAGTGAGGTGAGGCGTACAACGTGGTTTTCACATTCTCTACAAGTATTTGTGAAATCGCAGGAATTTTTCCATTAAAACCTGATGATGCAACTTTTACCGTCAAACCTTATAATTCGCTACACCTATCTCCTAGGTGACATGAGATGTTTCATTTATTTACTATGGTAACAATAGTGAATTATTTCGTTTTATTTTTCTCACTTGGACTGTTCTATTTAGAACATGTTTTGAATAAATTTTATAATATAATTTAATAATTATTAGGACCAGTTGAGGCGCAGTTAACACGATAGTTTATTGAAGAGGAGAGTGGAGTGTCTTAACACTAGGTTCGCTTTGCTGACATGTGAGATACAGCGTGATACAAAAAAAAATTATAGCAAAAACTGTATATATGCTTATTAGAATGTTTTTTTCTTTATTTAGAATTATTTTTGTATGTAGTAGGATTTTTTACAGTAATAAATACTTGAATAAACTTAGGTACAGGTTCACATTACTCTCGTATAAGCTCATATATATACAGAACGTAGAGCGGCTTCCGGCTACGCTAGCTCTAGCCGGTACAATTTGTTTGTGGTTACGATTTGTGAATCTGCAACATTTCAATTACTCGATGTCAATGAAATCTCCCTATAAAACAATTTATTAGATAGCTAGTTTATGTAAACAAATAAGATTTAGTGTTTTCTGTTTCTATACTTAATGTACTACATAAATAGTACATAAATGAATATGACGTTTGATGATGACATGACAGAAATGTCAATAATTTTTATTTAAACAATCATTATATCTATAATTGAATGTTAATAGATATCAATACTTGGACTACAATAATATATAACCTTTTATATATTAAGATAGTAATTAAAAAAAAATACATGATAGATTTTAATTTCTTTTTCTAGCTTCACTTTGTATTCTACGCATAGCAGAGAGATAGAGAGCAAATGGAAACCTAGTGTTAAGACAGTTCTTTTCCATTCCGTTCTCCACATTACGTTGAATTCTGTAAGGCATTGCATGTTAAGTGGCGAAACTCAACGCTGCGCTTGCATCAATTGAAAAAAAGATCCCTACAATTATTATATTATTATTAATTTATATTCACATAGAATTACTTATATAAGATTATTTATATATCAAGCAGATAATTAAATCCGCATTTATCTTGCATTAATTTGTGTGCCACTCACATTTGACCACCACTGAGATAGCTCAGTGTTGGTCAAATGTGGGGCTAATTGTAACCTTTAGCTATAGATAGAGCTGAAGCTTACAATTAGCCCCAGTAAGTACCAGAGCAAAGGCAAACCGCTCGGAGCACCGGGTGGATTATCAATATGTCACAGTGGAAAAGCAATTTATTGCGGTCACGATTTGCGGCTACGTTGTTTTGGTTACAGACAGTTGGGCGGACGGGGACGACAGCGTCCCTTACACTTACTTATATTTTATTACAATTTAAAAAACGGTTCATTATTTTCATGGACAATTGTTTATGTATATATTTTTTGAGAAAATGTTTAATTTATTACTGTACGTTTTCTAAAAAATCCTATTTTTCGCTTTAGAATTTCACTTTAAACGTATTAAAAATAAAAAGGTTGGTTATGTGTATAAAAATAATAATATATATAACATTATTTATGATAAAAAAATCCCATCTATAAGAATCTATTTGTAAATTCCGATGGTTATGGGGTCGATTCTTACTTGTAGAAATATTTATTTTTATATAAAAAAGACACAATTGTCTTATTTGTTATTATTTCAAACGTTCGTTTCTCAAGTAATTTT
>JBAIZZ010000288.1:0-67294 GCA_037355905.1 Heliconius aoede
AGATTCCAATGTCCAATTACATGTATAATCAGCACAGGATTTTTAGCTTAAGTAAAAAAAAAAAACTTAAAATCGCAGGTAGTCGTTTACTAATTTATCGTAATAGGTTATATAGGAATGTAATTGAAAACGTGATCGCTTTGAATATCGGATTATTAATTAAGCTTGACGCGCCTATTGCTCACGTCGACATCTGACTGACGTAAAAAGTCGGCAGTATGTTATATTATAATTAATTGTTATAGTTAATCAAGATAATTGAAATATTAATTATCTGTTTTTCTTATATTCTTGGCTGAAATAATAAAAAAGCTAATGAAAATTTTACAACTATTTGAGGCCGTCGTGGCGCAGTGATACAAGCATGTGGCTATTACCGCTACGGTTGTGGGTTCGATTTCTACTCCTTGGAATAAGTTATTTAATATTTTTATTTCCTCGTTCGTATTGAGTAGCAGATCAGGCAAAGCGCGGCGTTAAGGATGTAATGTTTTTAAAATTAGTAAAAAACGGCGTTCGCAGCGATTGAACATGAACAAACCTAAAAAAAATTAAAGGTTAACTTATTATTATAAAAAAAAGCTTAATAAACAAGTGTCAACATTATAAAAAATCGCAGAGAGAGTTACCAGAAAGCACATTTCATGCGCAAATGAGAAATTAGAACGGTTTGAGTACCAGTGAAATTAATGGTTAGACGGCTTTATATTCTAAGGTGAAAAGAAAAGGGAAACTCTTTTAAAGGCAGGCCTGATGTTCCACATCACGATAACTTTTTTCTAAAAATCTCAAATTTTTCCCAATTATTAATCTTTTTTATTTGCGGCGTTGAGTTCTTCCAATCAGCACAGTCTCAAATTTAGAGGGAAAGTGGTGAATGGAGTGTCTGGACACTACGTTTCCTACCAACTCTCTATGTGGGATACGGCTTTAACAGGTTGTCGTATCAACTTATCAGGTAAAAAAATATTTTTTATTAAATATATTCCGTATATTCAATTATTATTTACATTTAATAAAGTTAGATAATTAAATCTTTCATATGTAAGTTAGACGAGACGATATCACTTTAATATGAGACAGTCTCGGATGTTTTGAACCTAATGAAATTTCTGTTTACTACAACTCTACGATTAGGCTCCCTAATGGCGCACCCTCTACCCAAAGTTCTAGTAATGAATTCAGACATATGTACACGTCCACTTTATATACGTATTATAAAAGCTATATAAGTTTAAGTTAATAAAAAATAAGCCTACGCTGGGAAAATTCACATTATATTTTTCCAGTGTTTATTAACATTTTTCCGTTTTCATTTTCCACTAAAACAAGTTAAACATTATTAACTAAATGCTTACCAACATTCGTAAACAAAGTGTAACAAACAGACGCACAGTACATTTAACTTCGAAACTTTATCACAGTCACTAAAATACTATAATAAATTAACCAGAAAGTTTCCCACTTTATTTAACCAAGTCAACATCGAGTATTTCCAGCATCTTTGGTACATACGTTGTAACGTTATGAGCGCTGTCACCGTACTGAAACCAGAGTGGCGCTTAATCCGCGTACCCTGGTACAGCTTCAGAAACTTTTAGAACTGTCATTACTCTTATAGAAAAACAGTTTCGTATACATTGCTCATTTCTTAGGTACAACTGTGCACTGTTGTAAGCAAATCTTCAATGTAATGGGTGATATGAAAAATGATTTATGAACTATAAGATATTTTTATATTTATTTCTAGTGAAAATATGCTGCACTACGAGTCGCCTCGTTCCGGTCATTTGCTTCTGAAATTCAGAACAAGATTACTCGAGGAATCTTTCTTGCAATAAAAATAATCTGTAATTAATGTACATGTCATAAGACTGTGTATAATTTTATATTGAATAGCTATTTTAGTTATCTTGCACATAGCAGGGTAGGTAGAGGGAACCTTGAAATCCAGGAAGTGTTATGACACTAACATAAGATCACTCTATTGTCCGGCCGTCTGTCAAGAACTTTTATCTCAGGAACGGTTAAAGAAATCGAGTTGAAATTCAAACCATATACGCAAATCTACTACCCCATTATTTTTGGGGGACCAAAACTTGGCGGAAAGTGGGGAACATAGTGTCTTAACACTATGTCCCTTCTGCCTATCCTGCTTGTGCGGGATACAGCATGAAGCTGATTTATTAATATAGCTTATTTCTTAAGTTTCTTGATGAAGATTAAATTAAGCTAACATTTTAAATCAAATTAATTAAGAGCTGTTGCTTCTTGATGTGAATTTGCAATGACTACTCAGTTAGTTGTAAATCTTGTCAGTATCTATTCGGTGAACCACTTAAGAATAAATTCCAACTGCAATTTTCCGCCACTCGCATTTTAGAGCTATTGATAAACTGTAGAAGAGAGGGTAAATAAATCTAACATCTAATTGTATTAATCGGATCTTAATGGAATGGTTGTGGAACCCAAATTCATAGACAGGATATATATTTAAGGGTAAAAGTAAAATGGGATATTTCGAAGACTCCGGGTTCCGTCCACGTCAGTCCCGTCCATGCACTGCCTCCATGCGTCCATTGTGACAGGCGGTAATTCATGAGCTCTGATAGTAACACCAAGTTCAGGCTGCCTATTTACATAAAACATCATACATAAGAAATTATGCCGGCTATGCAATTATTACCATAAAAATATAATTAATTATCTTATTTTCTCTTGTAAAAAAACCCCAAAAAGGTTGGTATTTTTGAAATTATTATACAAATGTAAAACAGAGTCTTTGTATTTTTTATCTTAACACTGTAAGTATCACAGCAACGTAGGCAGTAGGAATCTACTAGTAGTTTCCTACAACTAGTTTCCTAGTGTTAAAACACTCCGTTGCCATTAAGACACTTCCGTTCTTTCCGTTCGTTTCTGGATTGATTTCGAGTGATCCAACTCAACGCCACGCTTTGGCAGAGCCAGAGCAGGAGAGTGGAAATATTAAATATTTTATTTTCTCGAGTGGGAATCGAACCCAAAATCTATCGCGTGTAGAGTTTCATAACTGTGCCCCAGCGCCACGACTTTCTTCAGTTAGGTACAATTTGACAGATTCATTGTTCGTGTAATTACCACAGCGCACAAAAAAAATAAAACTAGAATCATTCTACTCTAATTGGCAGTTAATTTACGGTTGCAGTATGAAATAGAAGGCGGACAACACAAAAGCATAACTTTCATATGCTTCGTACTACACGACCTTAATTTACTGTGTTTTTTCTTATTATCGTCAAAGGAGTATAGTTACAATCAGATTATGATAATTATTATTAATAAAATGAGATAATAATAATAATTATTATTA
The DNA here is from genome assembly GCA_037355905.1 of Heliconius aoede. Taxonomy (NCBI): domain Eukaryota; kingdom Metazoa; phylum Arthropoda; class Insecta; order Lepidoptera; family Nymphalidae; genus Heliconius; species Heliconius aoede. The sequence goes on from JBAIZZ010000288.1 coordinate 3,353, forward strand.
TTATTTAATTTAAAATCAACTAATGTTAATTTAAAATGTAAGAAGCCAATCTAAAGATACGACTTGTTTGTCTTTTATTGAAAGTTGTGAACCTGAATATACCTAAACATTATGATACTTTTATATCCATCGGTCTATTGAAGATCGTAAACTGAATGATGTAATACTGGGTTCCTATCCAGCAATATATGAAAAATACGAATCGGAAATAACAACTTACTCTAGCCTCACAGAGGTCTTATAATATCTGTCGTAAAACAAATATTTATACAAATTTATCTCACATGGAAAAAATTGAGATAAAATATTAAAACATAAAGTCACGACATCAGCTTCCAATCACTTAATGGATATAATAACGGCTAAAGTAGGCTGTATATTACTCTCTTTCCACGGGGATTACGGTGCGTTATATTGAAATCTATGCTTAGAACGAAATATTAAGCTCCCAGGTTTCTTTTGTTCAGGATTTAAGCTTAAAAATTAGGATATTAAAACGAAACTAACCTAAATAATGAATAAAATGTAGTTTAAAATATATTTATTTAGTTTTAAAACGTTGAATTGGATCGAAAAATTCTATTGAAAGAACAAATGATGGGTTCTGCAATGTGACGGGAGACAGCAAAGAACGTTTTTATTCTGCTTAAACAAATGCTCTGAAGATTTCTAAGGATCTCTTGAGTGTAGGTAGCAAGTTGTAGTTATATCACATTATTTCCTTGGTTGGCTACGAAACGAATACTTATTTATTTATTACATTGAAATTAAATTATTCTAAAATCTTTCAAACTGCATTTTATTTCAAATATAACTCTATTAATATTGTGCGTCGTGGCGCAGTGTCACAAGGATGTGACTGTAACGCGACGGTTCTGGGTTTAATCCCCATTCGAGAACTTTTAAGACAATTTTTCAAGTAAACTAAAATGCTAGAAACAAATAAAAATGTGACATTTTTTTTAAAAATATCTTATCTTAGAAAACAAATGAGGAACTATTGACATCGATCATCTATTTTTTCAAAGAAAATTATATAATTCTATACTTTCATAATATATATTCTTATTTATTCAAAATTTCATTTAATAAGAAAATAATGTAAAAGGATACATTGTAGAAAATACTGCTAATATTGTTTAAACAAAGAACACGTACAGTGAGTTAATGTGGGTCGCGAAATTTATGACATTTCGCATACTTCTCTAAATCTCTGATGGAAAAGTCTAATCTTATTGTTGTAAAATTGCATGTTTTTCATACATATTTTACTATTATTAAAAGCTTAAAATTAATAAAGTTATACCACAACTAAGTTAAATATGATCCATAAAGTAAAATTTTTATCATTGTTGTTTGTTTCAAATGAAGAGTATCATTAGAATGTCGTAAAACAAATTAATTGTTCACATTTCATACAGTGTGTGCGAGCTCGGTACCATATATGTAATAATAAGAAACAAAGGGAAAGTTTAATAATGAACGCGGTAAGAGACAGCTTCTCTAAGCGCTTTGTAAAATAGACAAATGCGCTGTGGACTTGTATATATGAAAATAAACATAAATTTTATTCAAATTTTACAAGATAACAAAAATTTTTCACGTTGACCTAAATCGAAATATTCTTTTGAATATGAAATGAAATATGAAAGTTGTATACACTTTTTAATTTTAAAGGTATTTGACATATTTCAATGATACCGTGTTAGGTTTATTTTACTGGGTCACATTTTTTTTTTCGGTCAAAATACTTCAAATTGTGTTATTCGCATTCATTATGTATAATATATATAAATAGAATATATAAATATATAAGAATATATAATATATAAAAAAATTTAATATATAAATAGAATAAATAACTAAATGTTTTCAGTTTAATTTATAACATTGCTTTGAGGCTTTGTCCTTTGGTCCTTTTCGCGATAGGAATAAATTCTTTTTAGTGATCACTTGATTTTTAGTGACACTAGTTAGTGACACACTCAAGTATAATTATATTCACATAAAAATACACATAGGACTAAACATAAGCACGAAACATTAAGGGACTGGAGAATAATATGAATGGGGTCATCAGATAAAATTTCTCTTGGCTACAGTACTGGTACTCCGGTCCATGTACACCTTTGTACCTGGGTGAAGAGATTAACCTTCACTGACCGGTTATATTTGTCAATTCGCTTGAAAGCGAATATGATAGTTCGAACCTAGATAGAATCTATGCTTGCGGTAAAAGCAAGGGAAATATTTTGTAATTATAATACTACTTCCATGTTTCCCTATGGGTCCACTTTTATCTGTATGGGTGTTTAAAAAAAACCATTAAAAAAATCGATGTAAAGAAATAAATCAAGCCATTTTTTTGTATTTGACAACGGATGGTTATACCATCAATTCTTTAGAAAGTCCGCTATTTAAATGATCCCGCCCTTTGCAACAATAGTGAATGCCAGTTACCACGCGCCCCCCGATCCTGACACCTAAGGCTATTGTCTATCTGGTCAATATTGATTATCTGTCATAAGCTTTACGTTATACTGAGAAAAAATTATATCAAATTTCAATCATAACGCTACCGAACATTTTTAATGGGTAAAATAAATTAAAATATATTTCAATATCAAATCAGCTTCACGCTGTATCCCGCACACAGCAGGGTAGGCAAAGGGAACCTAATGTTCTGACACTCCGTTCCCCACTTTCTGCCGAATTTTAGAGGCATTGCGTGTCGAGTGGTAGAACTCAACGCCGCGCTTTGCCTCGACACCAGAGCGAAGAAATGGAAATATAAACGTAAATAAATATTTCAATTCCTCGAGTGGGGCTTGACCCACAACCGTCCGTTACAGTCATACCCTTGTGCCGCTGCGCCACGACGGCCTCTATAAAAAATATCTATAAGGTATAATACCTTTAATGATTGATGACATAAATGATAGCAAAACAAAAAAACGAAAACCTGAAGCTGAGGAACATATGAATATGTATAATGTATTTTATAGAATACCTGCAATGTTGGCTTTATTGCTATCAGTCCTCTCTAACGAGAAAAATCCTTTGTTGAAAAAGAACTTCGCGGAGGAGTTCCGGAAAATGGAAATTGCATACGAAAAATGTGATTAAATGAAAAAGTAAGTGAAATATCAGACAGACAGAACAGTTTTAGATGCAAAATATTCATTTTATAGTTTTAATAAAGCTCGTACACTACCTACGCTTAAACTTGTTTGTGAGTGGGCGTAGGTTCATATTCGCGTCGTTACCATAAATTTGATAGAACTTTTTATGAATCATTTGTGAAGGTTAAAAACGAATATTACAATTTATTAAATTTATTTGTATATCTTTTTCCATAAATTTTATTTTACTAAATGAAATCTTATATATAATTAATATATTTTATGTAAAGGATTTTTGAGCAGCATTTCGTTACAAGTGCAGTGATTCGTTCAAGTTGTTTCGAGTGCATGCGAATTATTTCAACGGCAAAGTGGCGCTTCGTAAGCTTAACGTGCCTACTTGGCACGCGTTTGAGAGTCAATTGGGGATTTACGGACTAAAGCTTCGATTATTTATTTATCAATATTTCTTTATTATAGGATAATCATTATTTTAATCGTTAACTTATTTCGGTTTCAATTAGTAATAACAGCGAAATATTCGCATTAAAATAGTTGAATGAATAAAATAGTACTTAAACGTCATTCCGAAAGTACGTACTTGATCACTGAATATGGATTTATACTAATGTGTGATAATTATTCACATGAAAAGGATCGGGATATAACAAAAGGCCGGATTCAAAAATAATTTTTAAAAATTATATTTAAATTTATGAGGCCAGTAGTGGCGTAGGGGCATGTGTGTAACCGACAAGTTGTGGATTTACATTTTAATTTCCTCGCTCTCGTAACGAGCAAAGCGCCGCGTTGAGTTACGTCACTCAACACGCAATGCTTTCAAAATTCGATGGAAAGCGGAGAACGGAGTGTCTTAAAACTAGGTTCTCTCTGCTATTTGTGAAATACAGGAAGAAAAAAAAGAGGAAAAACTCTGAAAACTAAAGAATTTGGAAGATATTAAATCTATATTGTAATATCTTAAAACTATGTTTTAAGATATTAAAATTTAGTTTATCTTCAAAATATATTTTCATCTCTGCAATGGAGGTTTGCGTACATCGCTTATTGCCGTCTAAGGGAGATAATTTATCTGCACTAATGTATCACGAGCGGGAGATCACCTTACGCTCGCAGTCATTATGCAAATTCCGGTATCACCGTCAAATAACATAGCTTGTGCATGTGGCAAAGTGAAATCCAGTTTCAGAGATTTAATTATTAAATCATTAAATTAAAAATATTTTATTTTTTGTATTTTTTAATATACTAATTTTTCCTTTTTCTAATAGTGTTAAGAAATTCTGTTACCCATTTTATCGCTCAATTTTCAAGACGTTTGAGTGGCGGAACTGAGCGCGCTGGGGATTTGAAAATAAAGTATATCCTTGACTGAGATTTGAACCCACAGCAATCATGCTTACACTCAGGCTTTGTTCCATTGGGTCACTATGGCCTTCAATATTATTATTATATCATAATGATTAAGATGATGTAGATTTGTTGAATTCTTATTGTGCAGTAAATTTTTTTTTCTTGTTGAAATAGGAATAACATTCTACTCATGTCTGAATAAATCCTCCACTTGTGGATTTTAATTATAATTCAGTAAAAGGCTTTATCTCATATTACAAAAGACTTTCCGGTTTGATAATATAAATTGCGATAATATGATTTAATTATTTATAAAGCTTAACAGGCTATGGTATGGCTCTGAATTTCAAACTCAAGTAAGCATATTGACGTCATTCTGCTGTTTTCTAATATGTACATGTCTTCATGCCAGTTTAGTCCATACTTCATCCATCCAAGAGGTAAGAGGTCATTCACACGCTTGTACCACGATCATAACAGCTTCTTTGAGCTGTTTATATAAACTTTTATGTTATAGTTGTTTACTCTCGATCGCACCATAATGCTGTATTTCTAAGTATGTTCATTCAACAACTGACCGAAAACCGTTGAGTCACGCGTCATTAGATAGAAGTGCACTTAAAACTTAGTTAGGAGTTCTAAGTGATGTGATAATGAGAAAACGCGGTCACGAGTCCGAAAGCAAATCGATTTTGAACGTTCGTTGAAGCTTATTAGAACTTTCAATTATCGATTTTGGGGAAATGTTTATACATTAAAGAATATATATATATATATATATATATATATATATATATATATATATGTTGAGTGTTGAGACGCGAAGCTCAACACTGCACGCTATGCGCCGCAATGGGGCACGCCCATTACCTGCGCGAACCTGTCGCGCCACAACTGGCCTCTAATATATATAAAGTAAATTTCACTTTAAAATTAATAACTATAATATTTTTCGGTCATATTGTGTGAAATATAGTCAGGTGTTGACTGACGCGGCTCTCGTAGTTCAATTATGCGAGCGTTTAAGGAATGTTTGGTGGAATTTTTCGATTAAGATGTATTCACACTGAACGTACAAAGAAGAGGCGTGAGACTATTTAAAAGTTGGACTTCTTAATAAAATACTATAGACCGTACGTTTTTTTATTCATTTTTAAAACAAAAATTTTCTTGTTAAATTGTTATAAAAAAAATAATTTTTAATTGTATAATTTAATTTTTTTTACGTAAGCTCAAATTAATAAAAAAAACGTTAGAATTCTTTCAAGTAATTCGTAGAACTTTCAGTAATGATAAAAAGGATATATTTTGTTTTGTGAATAAAAATGTTTGTAATCGATTATTCTATACGAAACAGAACCGATTTTGTCTTAAATATTTTTAATAGTGAACAAATTTCATCTTTGTATTTGATTAAGAAATTAAGTCCACGAGATCTAAATTGAGCTTTTTATTTGTACGAGTGTTCATATAAAGTGCAGATAAAACGTCATTTGCCTTTCAAAAAACGGCCTACACCACTTGTAGTAATAGCTACATGACATACTAAAGTAATAATAAAGATAATATTTTGTTTTTGTGTTCAATTAATTAAAAGTGAACGATAAAGTTGGTACTAACACTGTACAAAAATAGTAAAATGTACATGAACTAGTAGCAAAAAAACATGGACTCAAAGCTTTTCTTCAATGCAATTTCTGGTGTAGAAATGTAGTGCTTTTTTAATGTTGATTTTATTATAATTTTCTAATAATGCACTTTATTTTTAAGCTTTTGTTTCTGGCCCTACTTTTATAACCATACATATACAAATCTTTCGATGGTTCGTTCAGTTAGAATGAAGCCTAACTCTGTGCTTAGCTGCCTACTCGTAGCAGCTGCGGTCGTTATATTGAAAATGACAGGGCTAAATGTATCTCGCATGTTTTTACACCATAAAGTGTTCTTCTAATTTAAGTTTTGCGTTTTCTATGTTTTAATGTAAATAGATTGGTATGATAAGGATAGAATTTAACTTTTTTTTTTCAAACATTTAATTAACTGTTAAGAAATAGAAATATATAGAAAAAATTATTGGCAAGAAATAATATTATTAAATTGCAGGAATTATTAACAGTATTGATTTCGATGTAGTTTTAGTAGTTAAAGCTCAGCATTGTGTTCCACCATTTGACAAGCAATTAATTGACGTATTGAAAGCGGACAACGAGGTGCTCACCACACTATTTTCTCTCTAGTGGTAGAACAATAAGTAGCTTCACTCTTTATTCTGCATATAGATGCAGAATAAAGAATAAAGCGTGAAGCTACTTATTCTGTGAAATATAGCGTAGAAGAGAAGAAATTTTAAAAATATATTTTTTAATGAACCATTAAATTAAAGATGTTTTCCAAAATATTATGTCTTTTTATTTATTAGTATAGTTTATATTGATTGTAATGTTTACTAATCGTTCGTTCGCCGGAAGAAATTGTAAAAATGAGGACAGGATTTGTTTGTTAAGGAAAAATAACAAAATATCTATGGCTTATTTTTATTTATTCTTCGTATATTATTTTTATATATAATGCTATATTTTTATATATTCTTAATAGTTATTTCAAAACCTTAAATATACCTTTTTATTTTATAAACACAAAGCTTAAACGTAGGCACCTAGTGTTACGACCCTCCACTATCAGCCACTCAGTAACGTAAGAGTTTTATATGAGAGATGTTAGTTCATAGTATTTAGTTAAAGCTAAGAATAATCTATATTTATTTACTATGTATTGATTGCAGTCCAACTGTAGATGCTATTCACGTCAAGTATAAACTTAATAAACGTTGTTCCGGCGAAAAGGCGAACTTTATGTGTTAGTTTTATACTTAGAGCCGCCTCACGTTTTCAGGGCTCCGGGATCCGGGCGTCCTTACTTGGAGTTACGTTTGTTTACGTAATTTATGGTTGCTATAGACTTTGATTATATGTGTGTCCTGGGAATAAAAAATATAAATTGAGTATTGTCCTGGTACATCAATGTTCCAACATTTGGTTGGGTTTTAAGTCGTGCATTTCATTGATGAAAAAAATAATTGATTAAAAAGATAAACTAAAACAATTTAAGAAATAGCAATATTATTAGAAATTATTAAAGTGCAGAAGTTTTTTTTACTTCTACATTAGGTTTTTAATGAGCTCTCTAGAGGGCGATGTGTCAAGCCTCTCTACGGAAAACCAATTTGTTGCGATCCTGATTTGTTACCATATATAATCAATAGCTGTATAATCAATAGCTGTTGGCCAATTTGATAAGATTTCAAAAATATATATAATTTGATAAGAAAAAAATTATGTACACACAGGTACATAATTTTTGTAAACAATTAATGATTATATCAAGTAATTTTTTAAAGTGTATTCTGCATATAAAAGGATAGGTAGAGGGAGTCTAGTGTTCAGATATTCCGTTATCGACTTTCTGTCAAATTTTCTAGTTAAGTGTGTTGAGTGGAGTGAGGCAGTCGAAAAAAGAAATGATTTCACTGCTCTTCTTGTTTATATATTACGATTAAGTGTGGAAAAAATATGTAATGACGAAATTATTATTATTTGTATAAAACAAGTGAATAAATACAATTAATATATTTTCCAACGCCAGATTCATATCTTAATATATTTTTAATCTTATCTTGATATTTTAATTTTTATTCATATCTTTAAATTAAAACCTTTATAACACTAGTAAGGCTAATGAGCACAGAACAAGGAGCAGGCTTTCCTTTTCACCGGAGCGGCAATTTATCGTACTTGCGATTTTTAACCGCCTTCTGTGCTATACATATAATCGATGACCTGACAAATTAATTAGTCAAACTACGCTTAATATTTAGTATGTACTAAATTATAGATTTTCTTTTGTTCATAATGTTTTGTGAAGTATATTCATAATGTGTACATTTTGTAATATATGATTATTTTTTATAGTTAATAGAAAAATGTTAATAGTTAAAGGATATATTTTCGTTGTATGGTTGTAGCGAAAACAAATGCACTTAACTTAACCAGACCGAGTAGACTAGTGTGTTTGCTTAATAATATAAACACCTGTAGTTAATTCTCGCAAGTGTATTTGACCACTGATGTGGTGAACCATGCTTCATTTAAACACAGCATTTAAACATGTGTCCCTCATTGATACTCAGCTGCAGAGCCTTCAACACCGGTGTAGGGTCGCCAGAGTATAGTCTGTTTTTTACTACATACAATCGGATAATGTGCCTTGGAATTGCACAACCTATTTCCTCCTGCCACTTTTTAGGACACAACCTCTAGGAATACTGCTTCACGCCCTCTAAATATGAATTATAAATAAAAATCTGAAAATACTCGTAAATAAATATATTTTAGGTAGCGTACGTCACTTTCGGTACATCATTTTTCTAATCTCTAGCTGGTGAAAGAGCAAAGTGAGTAACTGTGCGGTAGTTCGTAAATAAACCAAAAGCGTCAAGATTTATGTGTCGTAACAATACAATAAATACAAAGAAAGAACAAATCCATGGGGAAAAAATGACAGAGATCCATTCTTGTTCGTGGTTAACACTTAAACTTTTACTGTGTGCTCATTTTAATGTGTTTTTTGTTATGCTATGATAATGATAAGGAATAGTTATTGTTTACATCGAAAATAATAAATATTCCTTTACATTTTATATTAACTTAAAGTTTAATTTAATAAGATTTGAATGCCTTCAGAATTTGGCAGAAAGCGAGGAACGGAGTGAGTGCCGTTACATTAGGTTCCATCTGCCTACCCTGCTGTGTACGAGATACAGGGTGAAGCTTTTTTTTTTTTTTTTTATGGGAGAGGACAAGGCAAACGAGCGTTCGGGTCACCTGATGGTAAGTGATCACAGCCGCCCACGACCCCATGCAACACCAGAGGAGCCACAGGTGCGTTGCCAGCCTTTAAGGTGGAGATGAAGGGCACCGGGGCCCGGCATTACCTAATGCGAAACGCAGTGGCAAGGGCCACTACTTCACGCCGGTTTAAAATGCCGGGGGTGGTATTAAATCCGGTCGAGTCTGCCCATGCGTGTTGCCATTACTGGCGACGTGACTCTTCCACACGTACTTTAGTCGCCTCTTACGACACCGACAGTACCAGGGTGATCCTATTCTAAAGCCGGGACCACACGGCTGACTTCACCAGAGCGAAGAAATGAAAACATAAATAAATATTTTCTTTCCTCGAGTGGGAATCGAACCCGCAACCAGTCGATTGTGCAGCACAATTTGTACCACTGCGCCACGACCAGCCTCAAAAGCTCAGAAGCTGTTTCTTTTTATAAATTAAATAAAACTCAACCGCCTTCAAATACTGTCAACATACCAGGCGAATTTGTCTATATATCTGTAATATATTATCGAAAAAATAAATTACTAAATCCATTTCCATGAAACAATAAGTGATCCCTGTGAAACGGAATTTATTTGAATAATTCTTAAAGGATTATATCGATGTAACTTTACATTTACAAGAAATTAATGTACAGCCGCCACAAATATAACTTAACTCAACTACCTACTTTGATGAAATTCGCAACGTGCTCGGCAACCTAAGCAGAACATTAGCACTCCATGTTCGACGAATGATGTCAAATTTCAATAACATTATTAACAGTCATATATATAGAAACCTCGTATTTAGAAATTGATTAAAAAAGTCAGAAAAATATATTGATTCAATAAATTTTCTTGATTTTCTAATTTTTTTTTGTTTTCATACACACGATCTACTAGATCGTTCCAAGTAAAGTTATTACAATTAAGTTGTTTTAAAATTTTATTATTATTTTAAAATAAATCAATTCAGTTTAGTTAATAGTGTACGTTTTCTCAATGTCTATTATTTCCTGTTAAGTGCCGAACCGAACATATCAATATGTAGCTGGCCGGAAGCCAGGGGCTTAACTATAGAGTCCATGCCTGCTTTCATGTCTTGACCATGAAATACATATAAGAAATACGACCTAGTGACTGAAAGATGAAATATTGGAAAAAATCTTGTAACGAAAAAAAAGTTTTATTTATATAATATATTTCTGAGAGGAAGTCATGCATAATTTATATATTTCCGATATCATTATAATTTATAAAGTCACTCAAAATTAATTATTTATTTTTATTACTTCAACGCTTCCAAGATATAAGTAATTTCTCTCAATTCAGATGCAAAAGCAAAGAATGGAGTAACTTAACACTAGTATGCCTGGCTCTGTCTACCCTGCTATATATGCGATACGTCAACCTAAACAAACATTATTTTAATTTATTACAAAAACATATTTTTTTTTAGTTCATCATCACATCACAGAAATTTGAACATATTTTCTATAGCAACAAAAACCTCCCGCTTAAAATATTGTTATAATATATTACAGGAATATTAATCAAATGAACGATTTATTAGTCAACAAAATCTGCGCATAAATTTTAGCCTACGTGTTATTTTAATGTATGATAATTGTATAAGTGTAAAGTTTCATCTAAGTTTTTGCAACAAATAATCATACGCATTATCTATAACAGATTTACAATATACAATATAGGGTAGCACAACACAAAAACTACACCAAAACTGGATAAAATTAAATTTGACTAGAAATGTCATTGTTACTCTATTGCATGCGCCATTTAGTTATTTGTACAATTTAAGCCGTCTACAAAAAGGAGGAGGATTGAATTTTAAGTGTTTTTACTAAACAAAAAGTCCAAGAATTATTCTTGTTTAATTATTTATTTATTATTATAATATATATTTTAATTATTTTAAAGTTAAGATAATTAAAGAAATTATTGATTCTTTATTTAAATTTATAACGTTGTTCTACTTTATTTTATGAGTCGATGCCACTTAATGTGTGTGTGGTGGATCAAAATGTCATTAAATTTATTTAAAGGAAACTCCAAAAATAATATAATTCTATATCTAAAGCATCTATAAATGAATTCATAGTCCTTTCGTCATATTATTTTCTATTATGCAGTTTTGTATTAAAGTTTGTTCTTATAAATACAGTTTTGGAATCAATTGTTGCTTTGTTAAAAGTAATTTTATCCGACTTCGAAACGGACAATATTAAGCGCAGTGGTGTATATTCGCTACAATTTCATCTCATCTCGAGTCGTATTTAGCGAGAGCTCATTATGTACTCGCTTTCCTTCTCGTGTGGTATTTATCCACTCTACCCTCAATATTACGTCTGACGTTCTATTTTCAAAATTAAAAGGTATTAAAGACATTAAGCAGACCACTCAATCGCGAACATTAAAAACTGAAAATACATATAGTACTATTTACTTTGTTATTTAATTTATACATGAATATATACACACCCAAAAAGTTTCAATATTTTAAGTTTGTGTTTTGACAACAGCTGACAAAAGTTTCGAGTTTTACGCGTGTTTTCCAGTGAAATTATTATAATTACATCCGTATCTGGACCGGAAGGGATTCGAGCGGTGTTACTATGTAAATGTTAACTGCAACCCAAATCACAGAGAATTTCATTGAAATACTGCTATGTGTATATATACTGTATGGTTTCAGAAGAGAAATATAATTTCTTAATTTATCACTTTTTTGTGCATAAAAATAAAAATGATATAATAACGTTTTTAATGATTATTCTATTATGTTATTATATGAAGTAATAGCAGTCATAGTCAAAAATGAGGAAACACGTATATATCTTATTTATTGATTTATTGTATATTCTAAGCGAGCTTCTTGCAAAAAGCTTTTCTACCATCACTTAAATACAAGCACGTATTCTTTCCTACAGCGTAGGAATTCACAAATACTGTAAATAAGTAAGTAGTCCATTGAAATATTGAAATGATAAAATGTTTAGGCCTTAGTGCGACTTTTCAGAGGACACAATTTTTTTTTTATATGAGGAGGGGTCAGTAAAGCTTAAGTTCAAGTGTGTGGGGTCGCCACCCTTGTCCTTCGGGCGCCATCTTAGAAAAAGAGAGCCAAAAGGTTTTGACGATGTATCTCGGAAAAATTTATAGTTCATTTGTAGCAAATTAAATTGTCTACGACTTTATTTCTATTACCACTTTAAGACGCGTGAGAGTTAGTGGAACGCAACGACGCATTTTGTATTATTATAGTGGTGTAAAGAATGTACTCTGCTCCTGAGCAAGTGCTAGCACTACGTGGCTGCTCGACAGCACGTCGACGAAGCCTTCTCTGTCTGCCTAGAATCTAGGCTTGCATCGTCGGTCGGGCTGGGCCTATACATTATTTATAAAGGTACTAAAGTTGAAGTCTCTTTTACGTACAACCGAGTGGAGATTGAACCCACAACAGTGATAGATGATGTCCTCCATCCATTTTTAATGGAAAATAAATAATTCAATTGGTTAATCTGTAAAATGGTATTAACTGAAGCTTAATATTATTTTCGCTATGCCATTATCAGAGTATAAAGTTTTATAACTGTGTGAAAATTAAATCCCCCACAAACGAGCGCCCGCAGGAAACTTGGAGATGGCTTTGTATACTTTGGAAATCTTTGCTTGTACGTCCCTCTATCTTTTTGACCTTTGACATTTTAAAATTTCGTCTCTATAGATATGTTAATGTGGTAAGGTTTAATAAGTAAGTATAGATACTTAAGATATTTTTTCTTAAAACTCAATTTAGCTTATAATTTACGTGAATATAAAACTTCACGTCACATATCATGACATACGAAAGAGTTTACAGTTGTAGGTGGGATTTACTTATTGACTACACGAGTTTATTACGAAATTTATTTTGAGCCTGGATTTCTTTCGCTTTTTTTTAAAGGATAATATAATTTTCATCTTTTTTTTCTTAGGCATTTTTTTCTTAGTATAAAGTAAAAATATATCAACTTATTTTTTCTACTATATCTTCGAACTATATCTGGAATGCCTTGTTACTTGATTTTTGTGATAATATTTTTTTATTTCTATAATGGATAATTTTTTGATTCAAATACTCATATTTCTTATATAGTAATTGTGATTATTGAAATTAACATTATAAATTATAAGAAACATCGTGAAGCGTGGGTTCAATTTCCGCCACGTTAAAATTTTTGTTGTTGTATCTGTCTTGTTGTATCTTGTTGTAATCTATGCTCAGATTTATTTGCCCAGAGAACAGTTTTTTTTTTGAGCTTCGCGCTGTATCCCGCATATAGCAGAGTAGGCAGAGGGAACCTCGGTGTTAAGACATTCCGTTCCCCACTTTCTGCCGAATTCTGGAGGCATTGCGTGTTGAGTGGCAGAACTTAACGCTGCGTTTTGCTTCGACAACAGAGCGAAGAAAAAAGGAAATATAAATGTAAAGAAATAATTCACTTCTTCGAGTGGGAATCGAGCCCACAACCGTCGCGTTTACGGGCAGCACCCTTGATCACTGCGCCACGACGGCCTCTTAGTACAGTAGTACAGAGAACAGTAATTCATTAAAGCAAACTTGAAGTAATTCTTCAATGATGTATATTGATGAATATCCCTACAGCGATAGATCAGGATAGAGATAAGTAATTGTAGCGGGATCACAGATAGCCATTATTGAGGTTTATGAGGCGTTAAACTTGAATGTATGAATTTGAATGCCTTCGCGAACTGTGGTATACGATTTATCTAATTACTCTTATAATAAAAATTCTCGTATAATAAAAGTTATATCTATATATATTAATAGTTGAAAAATAGTATATTAAGCGAGTTAAAATAATATTTTTTGTAATGTATAGGATGATTATTATACTGTTGACATTGAGATAGTTTAAAAAAAACTTCGAATATCCGAGTCCGATTGATTGATGGATGGTTATAGGTTTTGTCTAGAGATTTAATTATTATTTCCATTTGCTCCTTCTGGAAAGATAACACGCAATGTTATAATGCGTGAATTCTGCTATAATACGGGATACAGCGTGAACCTACAAATGTAATATAAATATAATATTAAATATATTGTACACGTAAAGTACTGAAGAGTATATTCACAATCTTAACGCACCTCTCTCCTGTTATGAGGTAAGATAATTTACTCTGATGAATTAATGTATTCTCCGTTTCCCGCCTGCTTACACGCTTTACTTTCTGGATAATGAAACCTCGGCGTTGCCGTAACGTACGTAACATTGAGGCGTAATTAATATTTGCACGATATTGTAAGTGCTTTGCTGTCATGCTGACATTTAAAATGTCAAATTTTATTTGTAGTTTATAAAATCCCTGAACTGGGATACTTCATCATACGATGGTATGTACAATGTCATATTTCCATTTCTCAAAAATAGAGTGTGATGCGACAGTTGTGGATTCAATTCCAAAACGTAGAAATAAATTATTTATTTTGGCGTTTGGTGAAACAAAGTGTCATAACTCCAAGTTTCTCCGCCTACCCTGCTATATGCGGGATATAGCATGAATCCAATAAATATACAGGTATAGAATTTGCAGAATACTTTAAATACGTATAATATTTGCAAAATTTCACAAGAAAAAGAAATATAATTTAAATGAGAGAACACAAAGTAAAAGCTAGTCGCTATAGCATCATCAGAAGACGCCCCCGAGCGCCGGTTAACTAAATAAGCATCTCAGTTCCACTATTCGAGTGGCTCCGTCAGTCTCTACTACGTTCTAAGTTAATTGGGGCATCTTGTACGACTCAGAGGATTGTTACGTAATTTTAAACTTCATTCATGGCAGCCTCATTACAAATACGAAATAACATTAAGACAAAATAATAATTTGTAAAAAATAAATTATAATAATAAATGTAGCTTTAGTTGTAACGCAGGAGCATAAACTGTGACTGTAAAAGCGACAGGTTCAATCCTCACTCGAGGAAATTGTCGAGGTGTCGAGGAATAGCGCGTTGTTGAGTTTGGCCATTTGATACGTAATGGCTCCAGAATTCGGTGAAAAATGGAGATTGAAGTGTTTTAACACTAGGTTCACTCTGCCTATTCTACAGTGTGCGGGCTACAGCGTGACGCTAAATAACAATAAAAAGTGGACCCCCGGTAGTGGAGTTGTTATATACTTGTCTGAATTCAATAGTTATTCGAGGTTTGACCTCAAAGAATATGTACATATGTATATAATTTTGGGAAGATAACTACTACTACTACTACTATCAGCCTTTTGTAGTCCACTGCTGGACATAGGCCTCCCCTAATGCTCGCCACTCCGTCCGGTCCCTTTGAATCCAGGGGAAGATAAAATGTTAACTATAAAGTAAGCTACTCAAAAATTTATTCCAGTATAGATTTGAGAAGGGTATAGTTAGCAAAACATAGCCAGCCAGGACAAAGCCAGATTTCTCGTGATTTATTCATTACCTCTGAATATCGAGTGGCGCTGCACCTGCAAGTGCGTCGTTTGACGTATTTATTAAAGGTCTTCATCAAAATGCAAAATCCTTGTATGAATAATTCAATAAAGCTGCGTGATCCGTACCCGATAACGTCGGTATCTGTATACAAAACATTCTTTTCTAAACAACGGAGGTCAATTTTCAAATTGTGTTCTTTTTCTCATTTCTTATTTTTCTTACTATTCACATTTGATGTGGTAAGCCGACAAAACCTAATTTTTCACCAGATTATCACGCATAGACACTGGCCAGCGAAATTTATTGTAGCGAATTTTAAACACGCATACACTAGCTTCACGCTGTACACCGCAGCAGGGTACACAGAGGGAACCTTGTGTTAAGATACTTCACCTCACTTTCTGCTGCATTTTCGAGACATTGAGTGTTGAGTGGCGTAACCCAATTCCGTGCTTTGTGTTGGACCCAAGTGAGGAAATGAAAATAAATCAATCTCTCTTGTAAAAATCGGACTATAATCATTGTCATGTAGTTGTTCAGATGCTGTTCCACGGCGCTACCACAGACAACCCTTTTATAAATTTTATAAATATCGGTATCCATTCACTGAATGTCAATATTTATTTAATTTATAATTTATTTTAATATTATATATTTTTATATAAGAAATATTTCAATATTCAATTAAGAATACAATGAAATAAAAATAATACAACTTAAAAAAAACTATAATATAATGAAAACAGCCATGTACATTGTACAATATTTATACGAAAAATTTCTTATTCTAGATATAGCTTAAGGGCATCGTAGAATAAGAAATGAGGGAAAATTTTAATAACGGTACGTAGAGAACGTTTACTTAAACAAAGAGTGTTCTGCCCACCCTTAGTATGGAAATAGATTGTTTGAAAGTACTTTTATAAGGATAAAAAATACATTCGTGTTTTTGTGTCATACGGGTGGTGTAAGAGAAATGAAAAATAAGTATTAGATGGCATTAATTGAGGCCAGTTGTGGCCTAGCTTCACATATTATAAATATAAAACAAAATAGACATAAAGTTTGCTTTAAATTTACATGAAATTTATCCTCATACATATTTCTATACAACCAACATAAATAGCTGTACTAAAATCAGTTAAGCGTAGCGTTACGTAGGTAATCTTCTTACCTTTATCATAAAAATATTTACCAAAATATGTTTCTTTTTACTAAGGTAAGTTACTTTTTACCATTCGGGCGCACATAGACGTTTGTGGTATCGTAAGAAATTTTTAACCAAGAACAAAAAGTCAAGTCAAAGGAATCATAAGTTCGGTCGAGAGAAACAACGGTAGTTAATGGAAATAATTCTAACCTAACAATACTTTGGTGGCGGCAAAGTTAAAAAGTTCTAAGTATATTAAATTTAATTATAATCTTGACATGAATCAGTTTTTAAGCTGTAAAAGTTTACAGATTTCAATATAATTTTTCAATCTCAGCTTAACGCAGTATCCCGCACGCAGCAGGATAGGCAAAGGAAACGTAGATTTAAGACACTCTGTTTGTCACTTTCTGCCGAATACTGAAGGCATTGCGTGTTGAGTGGCAGAACAATACAAATTTTAATCACTCTAATATAGAAAGAAGCTTTGTACAGTCTTTTCATTATAAAGTTAAGCTCTAATCTCTTGCATTCGTCCTTTTCTAGTCCAGGAAACTAATTAAGGTTTAACCTTTGTGGTAAGTTCAATTCCTTCATCAATTTTCCTTTATTCTGATTTTCTTTATTCTGTAAATTAAAAGGAACATTAATATTAATGTCAAAGTAATCAATGTTAAATAACGCCTACGAACTTATTAATTTAAGATAAATGGTCAGATGAAAATCTGCTATAAATTTTGCATTAAAAATTAAAATTACATATTTGTATACTTTGTCTTTCATTATCGCATATAGCAGAGAGCAGAGAAGACAGAGGGAGCCTAGGTTCTATCTGCCTACCCTGCTAGGTGCGTGAATCTGTTTTTATAGATATTAAAAGGCACAGTGGGAGACTCTTATGATAGGCCAATTTTCATCTGAAAATTTCAACAGGAAACAATTAACAAACATAATAACGCCAATTAACTTTGTTTTGATATCAGGACCCCTCTGTAAACATCATGTGCATTAATTTGCTTTCAACCTTTGATATCAAAGAATTTAACGTATGTAAGCGTTTTTCTGTGAGTATTTACGTTGATCCTCTAAGCTCAAATAGACCTCTGTAACTTTTATATCTTTTAAAGTATATTAGTAAAATTTTAAACAATCGAAAGCATAAAGAACGTTTTATATTCAAAATTTATTCAAAATTCTAAAATGTACATTTAATATTTTCATTTCAAAGCCTCGACAATTTAGCGGAAAATGGAAAATGAAAGTGCATTAAAGGGAACGGAGTGTCGCACTATCTGCGTAAAAACTAAAAAAACTTAATTTATCGAATAGACATTATGCTAATGACTTTCAAATGAAAGCTTAGTATATCATTACTATTATATACACACACATATATATAAACACTTCAAAGCGAACGTTGCCCGTGTTTAGTCTTAATGAGTCCCTTAATAGAGCCTCTCAGGATGTAGAACATGTGTTAACCAATTAAGAATAATTTGATTAAATGAGGCTTAGATAACATTCTAAGATTTATTAAGTTCAGTCGTAGGACACGTTGTATGCGATCAAAGGATTCAAGCTGGGGTTATACATGGGTTTATACTTACTGGGGAGTACCAGCCTAGAAATGAACATGGGCCTATATAGGGCTTGAAATTCATCTTCGCTTTGTTTTCCATATCGAAATATTAAGACCGATGGGTATTGAAGACCAGAACCCAACGCCACATTTTAAATACATAAAACAGTTAAATTTAAGATTAGTTAGATATCTAAGTTATACTTCTACGTAAATACGATGAAGTTTTGATAAACAATGTTTATTTATGGCTTGCTTATACAATTTTCGCATGTATTTCACTTAGAATACAATTCGCTTCAGTGAATTAAGGCCTTAAAAGATGAATACGTGTGTCAACTGACTATAACGATACCGGTTTTTGAACAAATGTTATTTTATAATTATCTTATCGCTTGGGAAATTTATGTTACAATTATGAAAATTTATATAATTAAAAATATGAATTACAGGAGCACACTGTTATCAATTATATATTAGAACTTGTATAAATATTCTTGAAAAGTTTTTTCCAGTATACTTATTTAAATTCACTGCAATTTATATAAACGAATAAATTAAAATTTCTGTTAAAACCTGAGAATCTAGTGTTAAAACACTCTATTCCCCTTGGGACACTTCAATTCTTCACATTTCGCCGAATCC
This sequence comes from Heliconius aoede, assembly GCA_037355905.1. Classification (NCBI taxonomy): domain Eukaryota; kingdom Metazoa; phylum Arthropoda; class Insecta; order Lepidoptera; family Nymphalidae; genus Heliconius; species Heliconius aoede. The sequence goes on from JBAIZZ010000288.1 coordinate 22,605, forward strand.
CGGAGGCATTACATGTTAAGTGGTGGAACTCGTTACTAGAGTGATGAAGTGAAAATTTAAAATATTTAACTTCCTCGAATAACGCGTTTATAGCCGTATGCCCTTGCGATGAAACTACATAAAGAGACGGATTTGAGTTAAATTCTAATAATTTTTTTTACAAGTTCTTTTAACATACTTGATTGTATCTATAAATAAATCTTTAGAACGCTAACATTTTCTGCTATGAATATGAATTGAGTTATCCACAATGAAAAATTAGGTTGAATTTTATTCCGTACAAATTCTTTGGTTGGTTTCTGGATTCTTTAAATTTTCAGGTTGCTCCTGTTGAATTTATATGAGACCAGTCATGGCGCAGACGTACAAAGTGTGACTGGTTGTGGGTTCGATCCCCACTCGAGGAATAATGAAATATTTATTTAAATTCAAAATTTGCATTTCTTCGCTTTGGTGTCGAGGCAAAGCGCGCTGTTGAGTTCTGCCACTCAATATGCAATACTAGGTGCAATGCAATACTACAATAATAGGTGGCATTAAAATTTTTTACTACTTGAGGCGGCTACAATAGATTACGTTATAATAAATAAAGAAAACAAATAAAATCGTTAGAGCAGAAGCAATCAAAAGGGTAGAAAACAAAAAATATGAGCTAAAAGTGCAAAAGAGCTTTCAACCAAAGTGGGAACGCGAAGTTACCGCTTGAACGCACCTAAGCCATGCGCCTCGTGAGATACGAGGTGGATACAGAAAATTATTTGGTAATGGACATGGATACTTGTATGGCTCGACGGAAATTCATGAAATAGGTTTTTGATACATACACGTATTTCAACATAATATATATTGATGTGGGTGTCGGTGTGATCCAGCACAGAGTATGACTGTAAACTTGTGGACATGAGTTCGATTCCTACTCGAAAAAGCGAGTGAGTGAGCGAGAGAGGTAAGTGTCTTAAAACTAGATCTCTGCCAACTCCGCTATATGCGGGATATATCATCAAACTAAATAAATTAGAGGTATATTAGGTATTTAATGGTATGTTAGATATTTTTAGCGTTGAATATAGAATGAACTAAAAATGATATTCATAATTTAAGTACAAATGTCGAATGAAGTATGGAGTCAAGTTAGGAGGCAGGTGGCTTAGAATCACCTAAAGGAACGATAAAAAAATTTAAAAAACGCAAATAATTAACTATTAAGAAATATTAAAAATCTGTTTTGAGTCAAAATTATAAAAGTTCGTATAACTGCCATTATGAACAAAACTTCTTGATATATCTAATAACACTTTTAAAACAACAGATTCGTTTCTTTATAATTTGTCATCCTTTTATCATTTGTATTTAGTTACATTAATTACAATATTAATTATAAAAGACGACATCCGCGCCGACGCTCCCTGAACGTTTGGGCGATGATTAATTAGGTACTAAAGAATGATGGAATAGGATAGTAATGTTCATATATTTTATCCTCTTCACTATTAATATTTTAGAAACGAATTAAGTAATTAATTGTTACGGTTGTAGGTTCAATTTTTATTTCTTCGGTCTAGTATCAAGGCAAAATGGATTATTTTAACATTAACTTGCCTCTGCCTATCCTGCTGGTAGATGGAAAGAAACTGTTTACTAGTACAATATATTTCTTCGTTACGATACAAATAATAAAAAAATGGACTCTCCATATTTTTAATAATGAAAATAAAGTCATAAATACATTTACCGTTTACAACGATTTAATACTATTCCGAAAATTGCTTTCTTGTTTATGCAAATATATCCCCCATGATAATTCTTGAATATAATATATATGAGTATATATGTATATTCGGTACATGAAAAAGATATTAGAGCATGTTAAGAAAATTAATATTTTCATCATTTAAGTAACCAGGAAAAGCACAGCGTTAAGTTCCGCCTCTCAGCATGGAAAGGATACAGAATTTGGAGATAAATGGGGTGTAATGGGAAATGAGAGGTTCCCAGGATCCCTCAGCTTACTCTGCTATATCGGGAATACAACGTGAAGTTAAAAATGATTGGAAAACAAAAATAAAAAAAAGCACTATCTTTTAGTATTTAGTTTTAAGTAAAAATATAATGTCGGCGTCATGTAACTACAGTATGGTTCATTGAAACGCGATCGAGCTCTTTTGAATTACTTCCGTAGCTCGTTGTGTGTGCGACATTTCATGGAGGACATCCGGGATGCTGTACAACCCGGTGCCAGTGTATAAACATTTATTATAATTATTAAAAAATTGTAAAAAATATCAAATGTTGTGGTTTTTTAACGTATTGTGTTTTGTGATGCTTAGAATTATATAGAAAAGTATTATAAGGCGGATGTCAACACTTGCTTTAAACATTAAGTGAACAAATATAACACTCTTCACATCAGCTCACAAAGCCTCGCTTATAAATAGAGCGTTAATAATACGTGAGTAGCAATAAATTATTAATAACTATAATAAAATTACATTCATTACGTAAGCCATAAAGCGTAGTGTGATTCAATTTGGCTTTCATTTAAATAGCGAAATATTTATATGATAAATTGTTTGTTTGCCTTCGATGTTTGAGGCTTCAAATCTGACTGGAATAAACTTTTAAAAGCCTTCTTTTTAAGTTCAGGCTACCGGCTAATTCATGTATCCTGTAAATAACACGGTAGATAGAGGGAGCATAATATTAAGATAGTGCGTTTCTATCAAGGCACTTCTGTTCTTCACTTTCTACCGAATTCTGATGGCATTGCGTATTAAGTGGTGGAACTCAACGCCGCGCTTTGCCTCGTTGCCTGAGCGAGAAATTGAAAATATTTAACAATTCATTTCCTCGACTGGGAATCGAATCACCAAATTTTCTCGTGCCCCTACGCTACGAAGAGCGGCTTTATTTTGACTTTATATAGTATAAAATAAAGCCGTTTTCCACTGATTTATCCTTAGGTTTTCAGACTTCATAATAAAATTCATGCAGTTTTCACTAAGAGGGCTTCATAAGAACGATTTGTATATTATAATCCATGAATATTATAAAAGAGAAAAAAATCTTCTAACTACACTACGAAATATAAAGATATTCCTCGATTTTGTTGAGTAACCCAAACTGTTTCAGAAGAGATCCACATAAATTACTAAGTTCCTCATCTTAAAGTAATTAGACTTCGAGACGGTGTGCACTAATAACAAACAAAGTCATTAATAATTAACTTCATTACTTACTGACATAAGGCAGTCTCAGCCAATTCTATTATTTACTAACTACCCACCCGCAGATCGCCTCCGTTTCGCGGCTTTTGCTACGTAAAAATTCCGATCCTGCTGGAAATTTGGGATAAAAAGTTGTATATATTGGCTCCACAACCTCCTTTATCTTCAAAAACACATATCAAAATCCGTTCAGCTCTTCCATAGATTAGTCCGGCCAAACTGAACGTTACACAGACAGACAAACAGGCAGACAGGTTTTAGTACAGCATAAATAAACAAATGTCCTTGAAGAAACACAGTTATTTGGAAATCACAGACAGATTGTAAATAAGTGTGTTATTTCATATAGCTACTTATAAGTATAGTTTCATTTAACACTGACATAAGGATCGATCCGAGGCCATACGATTCTATTATTTATGATCAATCCGCTTTCCTAGCTGGCGATAATAAAAGGCATATAACTGTAATTCCAGATCTAGATGAGTATCACAGACAACGATGGCGGGAATTGGCATTATAAATAACGTACAAGCGACCACTCTTTATGATCTTTGTGAATGGCCGCTGCGAACTTGTTTTCGCGTATATCATATCTGTGGACTCATATTTCATTTCGTGTGTTTTCATTTTATTTATAGTTGTGTTATGTGTTAGTGTATTTTAAAAGTAGGATTCTATATTTAAGAATTGGAGACAGGATTGGATGTGGATTCGGTTCCCGCTTGAGGAAATAAAATGTTTTATATTTTCATTTCTTCGTTCTAGTAACGAGGCAAAGTGCGGCGTTGAGTTCTACAACTCAACACGAAATACGACTGTACTAACACTAGGTTCCCAACTTTTCTCTGCCTACCTTAAACATTTGCGGAATATACCGTGAAGCCAAAAAACAAACTTTTACGTCAGTTTTATGTGAGTAATTTTGTTTTATCATTACTTTTGTATTATTCTATAATAAAAAAAATATATTAAATTTTAAATAACTGTGTTTATAAATGATCTAATTATTATGCACGTTATAGTAATCTCAGCTAATAGAGTTATGGTAGAGCAAGTCTTACTGTCCATTGAACATTGTAACAGTTGGTCGGATTCTGCAAATAAATGTATGTAGTACAACTTCATGTGTATATAAAATTTTACGGAGTAAACGGAGGTAACGGGGTAACCAGAGAGAACGGAGCGCCAAGCGCTACGGTTTCTGCGTACCTCTTTCCCCCATTCACTGTCATCAACCTCTTCACACATGGGGTTCGGGGGGTTACAGCGGGAAGTTTAAGAAGAAATATACAGTAATATAAAAATTTTATTTGTTATTATAATTCATCTTAAATTTCGTGATACAATAAAGTAAACTCTTCCTAAGATAATATTTTAAATATGTATACAAGTTAATTTTATTTAAAAGTAATAGAAGTTAATATTCAAACCCTACTGATTAAGGATATGCTTCCCAACAACGTATACGCCGTCAGATTGCTTAATGAATTCATTTACCGTACACCAGGATATGCTACTACGTAACAGGATATGTGCATTTTCACAAAACGTTAACTAATAAGAGTAAGCTTTTATACATTTATTTGTAAAAAAATTAATAAATCAGCTTCAGCATACGGCAGGGTAGAAACCTAGTGTTAAGACACTCCCTTCTCCACTTTCCGCCGAATTCTGGAGGCATTGCGTGTTGAGTTGTGGATCTCAACGCCGTGCTTTGCCTCGACACCAGAGCGAAGAAATCGAAATATAATTTCAAATAAGTATTTATCTGCCTACCCTGCAGTGTCCGGGATACAGCGTGAAGCTGATAAAAAAACAATGAAAAAATTTGTTGTCATTGCTGCTACTCTCTGAAAGATTAATTGAAATTTCATTTGAAGCCTTTGGCCTTACAAAGGCTTGAGCCAAATTAGCCTTTAAATTTTCGTAGAGCCAAAAAGTGCTCGAAATACCAACCTGCACTTATAGTGTCGACCAAACTCTGTGACAAAAGAACATTGATTTAAATTGAATGGGCTTTCAAAAAGCTCTATTCTGTTGTATTTGGAACTTTCACGATGAATAAAAACTTAAACGTAAATCACTCTGACCTTTCATTCTATTTGTATGAATGAAATATGCAAAAAAAACATAATTGACAGTATTAAAGCACATAAATGCTAGCAAAAATTGTGGCGCAAGGCAACATGGAAGTCACGTCATGTAAGATCATGCTGTAAGAATATATATAAAATATAATATCTTTTATTATGAATTGAAAATAATGTTCAATCCAATGTTATATATTAAAAAATAATAAAAAGGCAATATTATATTAAAAAAAACCAAAATCATCAAACGTTAACAGGACATAAATATAATATTTTTTTTATTTTAACTAAAACTATTATATTTAGGTAACTCTTCGCACTCTATTACTTTATACAACTATGCGAATATGTATTGTTAACTTTGAACGTTACTTTCCAATTGACATACATCTACATATTCACGAGGAGCGATATCGTTTGTGTTTGAGGGAAAAATTTAATTATCAAGCCATTGTCACTGTAATTGGTCACCTGATTTTTCTTTTTTTTTTTATTTCACGCTGTATTGTGTGAACAGTGGGGTGAGCAGAGGTGTCCTGGGTTCCCAGTTAGTGTTAAAAAACTTCTTTCTTGGTAATATACCACTTTATGCTAAATTCTGGAGGCGTTGCATGCTGAGTGGTGGAACTCAACGCCGCAATTCGATTTTTGATGTTTGATTTTTCAAACCTTCCATAAAACGATATATAAAACTTATTAATATTACATTATTAATGTTGACTATAGTTCCTTTGTAGGATAAGTAGTCATTTAATGATTCTTAATGACGTGTATCGGCCTACCCGCGGCAGTGTTTCCAGGTCGGTCGGTACCCATGTCGTACCTTCAAAAAGCGTGTCTACTTAACGGGGTCGTGGGCGGCGGTGATCACTTACCATCAGGTGACCCGAACGCTCGTTTGCCTTGTCCTTTTCTTTTTTTTATATATATTAACGATTTTTATATATAAACTTTTATTAATAAAATTGTATATAATATATATATAAGCATAGAGTTTAGTATAAGCATATAGTTTATATATAAGCATATAGTTTAGTTTTGATTTTATTTCAATTTTGATTTATAAACTACATACTGCTTTCAGCTTTCTGTTAGATAACAGTAATCTGCTTAAACCTAAATTAATCTAACTTAACCTACGACTAAATTATTCCACGACAGTATAATTCCTTTTCCACCAGCGCCGCTTACCCGATCTCTCGCTTGTCAGCATTTCATGGCGCTCGGCCGCCTATCAAATGGACACTTTATGATATTAAATAAGTTTTCCGCCTGTGACATAGAGCGCTATATAACAGTGTCATCTTTCATAAAAGAAGAAAAATAATTATCTATTGTCTTTTAAAAAACAACGATAAATGCACGTGCACAGTGAAAACTGAACTATACCTTTTGAAATCAAACATTTTAAAACGGCTGTAAGGCAAAACCAGTTTCTATTTTTTTTTGAATCCTGCCTTTTCGTCGAGTCGGGATCGAACCCACAACCAGTCGCGCTTACAGTCACCCTTTATGCATCTGCGCCACGACTGGCCTTATATTGTAATATTTTGTGGTATATTCACTATAAAAAATATCTATAAAAGAGCCAATAAATTCAAGTAACGAAGCTTGCAACCTTGTTACGGTGTTAAGAGTTACGCCGCACGTTTATGTCATGCTCATAAAAGTAATGACAAGTTATAGCGTGGTAATTAACTTATAGTTAATATTGTTACAATAAAAGCTTTAAAGCATTTGGTAGAAATTTTGCCCTCAATCTTATGTCACAGTGAAGGTGAGAAGTGGCTGACACGCGAGATAGTAGCAAGTTTGAACCCCACATGGTTTGCTCCTTTTTTTAAGCCTTTATTTTTATAAGGGATTCTCTACCTGTGACCATGGATTACTGCAAAGTGTACGAAACGTCGAATTTATAAGCATGATTTCTCTCAAGGAGGCCAGTCGTATGTGAGCGCGATAGGTTGTGGGTTCGATTCCCACTTGAGGAAATTAAATATTTCATATCTTAGTCTATTCGCCTCATTGCTCTGATTCCAAGGCAAAACGTGGCGTTAAGTTCCACCACTTTATATGAAATCAGAATTCGGCTGAAAGTGGAGAGTGGAATGACACAACCTCTGCCTACTGTACTACCTGCGGGATACAGCGTGAAACTGAGAATATCTTTCTTATTTTGAATTAAATGAAGTGAGCAATAAATATCGTATTTCAAGTATTAATAAAATTAAGTGTTAAATTGATCGGGGTCAAATTTTAGAACTATTTTAGAATTTTCTCATTTCCTACGTGCAATCTTATTAGACCAGCGGTTGCTTGAAAATAAATTTCACAAGAAAGCTATTTTTACAAAAACAAGGAAACTGTTTCAGTTTATTTCTTTAGTTCGCAGCGTTGGGAAGGATTCTCGTGACCATCGCTAATTAGTGCTCTCGCCATTTCTAGATAGCTTTGTACGAAATATTATTATATTCTATTTAATTTATACATAAATAAAGATTATTTAATTTTTTTTATTTTAGCTCACGCTGTATCCCGCATATAACGGTGTAGGCACAAGCCTAGGATCCTGGGAACCTAGTGTTCAGACACTATTCCTTTCGAATAGGAATCGAACTCACTACCTGTCACGTTAGTCGTACCACTGTGTCACGAGGGGCTGCTATTGAATAAAACGAGTAGAAAATTTAGTTATCTGCAGTAATTGTGAAGTAAAATTATCATTTCCTGGAATGAAAAAAAATTAGTGATATAATAAATTTTTTAAAAGTACATTTATAAAAGTTCATATCTTTTTTAAAATAAATAAAATAAAAAATACTTGGAACCTTTTTTATTGTAATTTTTTGTTATAGGACCAAAGAATAATTCGACACAAAAATATTTCGAAAAGCTATTATTATAATTGGAAATAATTGTTTGACAAGTGAATAAAAGACTTGGATTCGATTAGAGATCTTTGGACGAGCGGCTTTCAAATACTTATCTGAATGAAGGCCATTTTGTTAATACTGGAGCGGTCGATGAAAGCCAGAGTCTAGCGGAATTACCTAATTTGTGTCTACTGACAAAACTGTAAAGTGTGAGACGAAATATAAATTCAATTCTATCTCAATTTCCAGCGCAAGTTGTAAAAAAAAATAACTTTATAATAAGCAAGTACTATAATTTTATTATAAAATAATAATACTTACATTACTTTTAATTATATATAAAATTATAGTACGTAATGAAGTAGTAGATGAATGCTTTATACTATGAGCCTATACACGATTTTGCATTTCAAAGCTACATATTGGTATATATAGCGTTATATCTACTCACATATATAAATATTAATTGAGGCTGTCTTGAAGCGGCTCTCATTGTAACCATGTCAGTTGTGAGTTTGATCCCCACTCGGGGGAATGAATTATTATCTTTTACTCGCTCTGGTACATTTACTCGTTCAATATACAAAATCCCGAGTTGTGCAGAGAGCGGAGAACAGAGTGTTTTAACAGTAGCTTCCCTTTGCTTACTTTACTATTTGCGGGATACAGCGTGAAGCTTCTTAAATGACATAGATATTTTTTTTCAAATATCTTACTTATTATTTTTTATCTTGATTATTTATACCATTGTTGCCTTCTGCTCTTTTGTTCATATCCTCGTGTAACGTACAATTTTTATAAATCACACTCTTATTTACCAAAAAAAAAAAGCAAACAGCAATTCGCGTAAATATACAAAGGCTTTGAAATTATTTATCGTAAGAAATGGAAGGTGAACAAAACCATAAACCTGAACAAAACGTCCCTTACCTTTGTAATACGAGTGTGATATGCTTCGGTTATGTAACAAAGGAAGATGAATTATTTGATGTATTTTCGTTCTTTTTTACCTTCACGCTGTATCCTGCATATAGCAGGATAGGTAGAGTAAATCTACGAACCAAGTGTTAAGACACTCCGCCTAATTATCGAGACATTGCGTGAGAAGTGGTGGAGCTCGACGCCGCTCGATTTGCTCGTGCCACAGCCGGAGCATTTTATTCCTGAGGAACTTTATAATCTGCTTCACGCTGTATCCCGAACACAGCAGTGTAGGCAGAGGGAAACTAGTCTTATGACACTCCGTTCCCCGCTTTCCGCCGAACCCTGAAAGCATTGCGTGTTAAGTGGCGGAACTCAACGCCGCGCTGCACCTCGTCACAAGAGCATAGAAATGGAAATATAAATTTTAATAAATATTTCATTTCTCCGGGTCGAACCCACTAACCGTCTTTACAGTCACACTTGGTGCAGCAGCGCAATGACGCCTCACGTTATCTTTTAAAATATCATTAATTTGGTAATGACTTTTAACTAATATTTCTATCTTTTAACAATTTCCCACTACGCCACAATGGCATCACACTATATTTAGCGCAGTTCAATACAGCAATACAGTTAAATTTCAATCTATATAATCTGCTTACTCTTATACGAAATACGCGGGTATATTTAATTTAATAGCAAAAATCCTCAATATTTGCTTAATGTAACATCAAGAGTTATGTTTTCAATTACTTTGTATGTTGCTGACCTGTTTGGTCGATGTTTCAACATGCATCGGATTCTAGATGAAATTTGTATGAAAAAAATCATATTGCCATTCGGCGGCTTAACGATTCGAGAGTTTGCTTTTAATATTTTTAAAAAAATAGCTTAAAAGGTTTTCGTTCACGAATTTTATGTAATATGTGGTATATGTAAAATTATGATATATTATAAAAAATACTTCTTTGCCGTTACTGATACTAATGTATGAACACAGTACGTATCTACATCTTACAAGAGCACTTAACGTCACATGGACACCATTAATCACGGCAGACGTAGCACCGCCGACGTAGCACCGTAGACGTAGCTCGACTGTCATCAATACCGTCTACAATTACATTTCGAATATACAATGTGAGTATTACTAATCTAATCTATGTAACATTGTTTACGAAAAGGACTACTGAGGTAATTTTACTAGCTTTCTGCTGCGGCTTTGCCCGATACATGAAATATATTAAATGCCTGACCGTAGATATCGAATCAACTAGACGTCATGTAATATAAAAACTCATATGCTATTATAAAAAAAAATATAGTGTTGCACACTTAGGAAGGGAGTTTTTATTTTAGAAAAATAACATACGCGGCGGGATATGAATCTGCCCCTCTTGGACCGTCCAAGCGCTCTGACCACTATGCAATATGCTTTCATCAGGCTACTTTGAAGTTCTTATATATCTGATAGAACTTTTTATGTTATTAGTATAGCTCGACCATACAATTATGATAATTCAACAATCCTCCGAAGAGAACGTATAATATTACTACTGATACTGTCATATACATAATACGTAGATTATCTGAAGTTTGACATTCGAAATTGACTTAACAAGCTTAAATTTATTACTAAGTCTTGTTACACGTCCCCTGAGTATATTCACGTAAAGGTATGGCTTGCTAAATGCAAACTCTAATGGACATACATACATAGTTAATCTTGCCGGTCTTGAAAAATAATTTATTTAAGAAATATTATAGATTTTTTGTAAGAAACAAAACATCTTTGTTTTTGGGTTTTGAAAGCTTGAATATGAAAACCTATATAGTAATATAGATACTAAATATTAATATAGAAGAATTCTTACAAAGGCTTGAGCTACCATTAATCATAGCCTCCTGCGTCAGCGCTGTGTTGAGAATATCTCAAGGTTTATGCGACATGAGCAAATCTTGACATATTGCTGTTAGATATCTTGTGTTTGCGGTTTCAACCTGGACGAAGCTTATATAGCTTTAGCTAGCTTTTCTAACCTAATAACATGGAAATTACATCTTATATCTTACAATCGAAAATTACAAGCTATCTAAATAAACACTATTTGCCTTCATGTTTATGTTACTAAAAGTAAGCTCAAATTTATTAACAAAATACTTTTACTATCAATTTTTTGTTCGTCTATTTGTCAGTATTTCTTTTTATTTGTCAAAACGATTTTTCTAAAATTAAGACGAAATATCAATGTAGCATATGGAATAAAAAAATATTTCTAAAAAATATTTTCATATGAATATAAAATTAAAATATTTTGTTTATATAATATATTGTATTTAATATAATGATACTTTCTAACAACTTTTAATCAAACTTAATGAAGTTTCACCTTTAAAGTAGATATATATAAATTAATTTTATGGAAGGGTAGGCTCAGGACATCAAGGTAGAACTTTAGCGTACTGTTACATCGTTAAGAACTTTAACAGTCCTGTTAAAATTTTATTTAAAAGTCAAGCAATTTTACGCTTGACTTTTAAATAAAATCAGCTTCATTTGATATCTTGCACACAACAGGGGCAGAAGGAACCTCGTATTAAGACACTCCGTTCCCCACTTTAAATTAAATTCTGGAGGCATTACGTGTTGAGTGGCAGAACTCGACGCCGCGCTTTTCCTAGACACCAAAGCGAAAAAATGAAAATATACATTTAAATAAATATTTCCTTTCCTCGAGCGAGGATCGAACCCATAACTAGTCCATTTTACAATCACACTTTTTATTTGAGCCCCTGCGCCACGACTGGCCAACTGTCTGTCTTGACTTTTAAGATAATTGTATTTCAAACCTCAATAAATGTTCTATTTACTCATGATTATAATAATACCAAAAATAAAAGACCTTATTTATGTTCATATAGTTCTAGTATTTATTTGACGTTCAGAAATTATCCTGAGAAAGGAATTTCTTTAATTAATTAGTTTTGTCCGGATCATTTCCCGAGAAGATGTTGGCCGCAGCCTATTAGTGCCTTGAACGCAACTACATTTAAAGTTTCATCATTTCAGAATTATTCAGTCAAAAGAATTAATTCTTTCTACTTTTTAGGTTGTCCGATTTCGAAATGTAATTAAAAAATCTTCGTAGTAGTTTCATTAATATATTTGGATATTTTTTGAAGGTTTGCTTATTTTTAGTGTAACTCAGTGGATATATTGTTACAAATATTTTTTTTGTTACAAATTGCTACACAAATTTATATAAAAGTAAAAACAAAACAAAAACATTGATATCAATAATATGGTTTTTACGACATTATTAAGTTAATTCAAATTATACAAAAGGATAGTAACCTCGAAATCAATGTATGTCTTCCAACTTGTAGCTTTTGTATTTTGGGCCAGCTTTAGTGGTTTCGGGCGAACTTTTTATATTTATAGTAGCGTCACGCTTCGACTGCTGGCACAATATACTTAAAACCAGGTTAAACAATGAATCTCTAAATATTACTTAAAATAAAATAAATCAGCTTCACGCTTTTTCACGGCTTATACTAAAAATATAGAAAATGTAAAATATTAAATATATCCGCTCAAAATTCAATTCATACTACAGGAAAAGCATAAATGTAATGAATTTTTGTATACAGCGGTTTTTGCGGTAATAAAAAATAGAAGTATTATGCTTTGAACAACAACATAACTGCTATGAAACTGTAACATATAAACATATACGAAATTCAGGCTTTGTTTTAAATATTCTTTTGTTCGTAGAGTTCGTAGCAAGTTCTAACAGTACTTATAGGCTGAAGTATTTTTGGAAAAACTTACTAGTGATTTATATATCTTATATATATTATTAGTGATTTACTATTTTTCCACTTTCTGTCGAATTCTAGAGGCATTGCATGTTCAGTGGCAGAACTCAACGCCGCGCTTTGCCTCGACACCAGAGCGAAGACAAATATAAACGTAAAGAAATATTTCACTTCCTCGAGTGGGAATTGAACCCACAATCGTCGCGTTTACCGGCGACACCCTTGTGCCACTGCGCCACGACGGTGTATGTATTTTATAACAAAATAAGTTTAAAACTATATAAGAAATACAAGAATAAGTTTAAAAAAAAACACAATTCATACTATATCACACGCTATTGAAGAAAGAACAGTCGTAAATAATTTCCATTGAATCAGGAACGTAGTCCATTTATTTCATTGAAATAAATCACCTCTTCTTCTCACATCTATTTGTTCCGACATCAACCTAGACTCATGATAAAGAGGGTCCCAATAAATAAAAAAATCCTAATGGAATCTCTTCGGAAAACTTTTTGAGGACCACAAATCTTCAGCTGAGACTTGCTGTAAGTATTCTCACTTTCTTCTAAACTTTCTTAATTTATTTAAATATTCATATTGAAATTATGGAATATATAAGTACCTACTTGATCTCACGCCTCTTTAATATATTCTAAGTCTTCAAGGCATTTAAAAGCTGCAAGTTTATACGAGTCGTTCATTTTTAGGAGGGTTTTATGCCTTTTTAGAGATTTAAGTGTGCAATACATTTTACTGTTAATATAATTTATTTACAATACTTTAAAATTACCATATATTCAAATTGTCCTGTTCTTAAGTATTTGTTTAATATATGTAGATAACATATTATTATACTAGACAAATATTCATAACAATTTAGTAAATATTTATTTGTGATGGAATTGAACCACGAATCTTCTTTGCAGTTAGGAAGTCTTGGCAGTCAAGCTTGAAATGAACACTACCTATCGTCACAAAAGTCAAAAAACATTAAGATAAAAATGTATTAATAATATATATTTATTTTCAAATATCTTTGAAGAATAATAGTTAGCATTTTTAAAAATCCAAACACTGATCCAAAATACAAAGTTCCATACAGAAAGTATTGTCGAGTTCCGTCGTGACAAGAACAACTAAAGTGTGACCTAAGAATCACTTGAAAGTTTATTTTTTCTCTCAGAATACTAAAATGAAGATTCAAGGTTAAAAGTAATAATGAACGTCTTGCGTAGATTAGTTTTCTTTTACCGTAACGATATGACGTTTTCGGCGGCGATTGTTTTAATTTATATGACAAACAATTACTATACTATTGTATAATATGTATAAGTAGTAATTATAAAAAGTTTAAAAATAAAATTTGGACTATCATTACTGCGGCAGATAAAAAGTATTTGGTTCATGCTATGTTCAAAATACAGTAAATTAAACAAGTGATGAATAAGTTATTTATTTATATTTTACTCGGGCGATTATTTCCACATTTTGTTATAACTTCTTATTTCTTCATCTTGATTTTCATATATTTTTTATTATATTTAAATATGTAAAAATCATTCAACGAAGTAAATTGAAATATAATGAGAGATATTCTTAAGATATTCTCCAAATAAAATAAACATAAAAGTGTGAATAGAAAAAAAATTCTATACATATACACATTTTGATAATATAGAATTCAAAGCGTGCCCTTGCATGGTCATAAACAGGATATTTTCTCTCGGAACTCGTCAAAAGACTTCTTACTCCCCTACTCCCGCACTTCACAATGACAGTGTCCACTTATCTCCGATATTGGATGCTGGACTCTTTCAAATATCGGTAAACGTAATATTAAAGAATTTTCATTGCTCATGATATTGCTATTACTTTTAAAGATTTTTCACCTTGGTTTTTTTAAATATCACGTATACGAGTATGTGGTAGCTGTATGTGGTATATTTCTAAGAGAAAAGATAAATAGTTTCTATTTTTGGTTCTTTTCGACAATTTTTATTTTTTAAGCCTCAAAAAAGAAACCCTTATACCACTTTTTTGTCCATCTGTCCATGTGTCTATCTGTGGTTTCTTGCAGATAAGGAAAAATCAGCTTAGGAGTCAACGCCATGAAATTAGCCGTTTAATCAAAAACTATACTACTTCCTGTGGCCTTTAACATATGAAAATTACCACAAAGTGAAATTTTTATATACAATATAAATAAAGGAAAAAAAATCATAAACAAAAAAAATTGAGTATTTTAGAGAAGAAAATAAACTTATTATACTTATAGTGAGTAGCGCGCATGCCCGTCAACTTAATTTTGTCATCTTGACCAATTTAAGTTCCCATTGACATACATACAATTCTGAAATTGAAGCCTCGGTGGACGAGTCCGAATCGCACTTAACCAGATTTTCATTGTAAATGATATAATATATATATATATATATATATATATATATATATATATAATGCGACTAAAACAATAATGATACAAGTAAAATAATCTTGTTTATTTTTACAAAAATGTAAGTAAAGTAAACAAGAACCGTGAACTCATTCTGTATTTAAAGAAATTAAGAACTGACCTAAATGTGAATTCGAAACGAGCTCGGAGCGGTCGTTTGTTAACAATTTAACATCCTGCTGAAATTTGTCTAAAGAATTACGTGCAGAAGCTTGGCAAGTACGCGGGACGTGCACTTTGACCTCTTCATTCTATATGCGTTGCATGATTTTCATGATAATATAAACTTTATATTTAGTTCACCCAAACATGGAGGATGCAGTTAAGATTATCTGACGACTATATACAATTATATAAGTATTAATCTATCTAAGAGTGTTTTTTTAAATTAAATTAAATTTAGCTTCGAAATATTCTTTATATTTTAATAAGAATAAAAAACAAAAAAACAGGAAAGGATTAATTTTGAATTATATTTGAACTGAGAGTTATTCTACAAATATAATTTCCTTCAATAAATAAGAAAATAACCGCAGTAAAGGCCCTAAGATATATTTATTTAGGATATTCATGCCTGAAACCTTTTCAAAATTAAACTCACAGAACAGAAAATTTTACAAAGGAAAAGGCTTTAATGTTGCAGAGGCATTCCGTCTGACGGTTACACGTTCGATTCCCACTCGGGGAAATTAATTATTTTCACTTCGCGACGCGACACATATGTCTTGTACATTGCGCGGAAAGTGGAGAAAATAGTGTCAAAAAATTTGGATTCCCAATAAATAACCATGCATGTTTTTACCTTCCTAGGTTCCCCCTGTCCATTTTGTTATGTACGGGATACAGTGTAAAGCTAAAAAAAAATTATAAATTTTAAAAATGTATTTTTCGTTTGAGCAGAAAGTATAAAATGAAGTAGTCCCGCTGGATTCTATCTGTCAGCCGCAAGAAGCATGGAGATAGTACTACGTGAACAAACAACATTAACATATCCTTTACTTTGTAGTGTTTATGCTAGCTTTATGACTATTAATTTGTGTTAAAATAATATTTCAATTAAAAAACAATGAAATAGAAATATTACATTTCCTCGAGTGGGAATCGAAACCACAACCTGTCGCGTTTACAGTGTACAGGCAAGCTACTGGCTTTTAAATAATCTTAAAAGTAGTTAAAAATTGAAAATTAAAACTATAGAATTACTAATAAGCCAACACTCGTATACCCACTGAAAGTTCTATAATAATTTCTCACTCGAGACGGTGCGCATATTTTTTATTTTATATAGTCTGAACGTTACAAGCACTACAATAAAAATGTCTAAAAGCTATTTATTTACTCGTGCACGCCACTTCGGTAGGTTGTAGTAAATGTTGCTTCAGTTGGCTCTCAGGAACGAAACATTAGTGTCTAAATGTTCTACAATACGGGCAACGCGAGACCTCTGAATGCAGAATTGCAATGGATGTCATAAAAATATAATAGAAGACTATTCCTATATTAAATGTACGTATTTTCTGTCCATTTAAATGATATATGGCTGTTTTATATTTTATTATGTTACATTTCTATAGAAATGTGGGTTGCAAAGGACAATTACTGTCAGGCGTAGAATCTATATCGACCTTTATATATGTAGAGTAAATTTAAAATATATCAAAAATAAATTACGCACATTATTTACTTAAAAAATCTACAGTAAGAGCGCACTAGATACTAAAAGATAATCTAATAACATATTGATAACAACTTAAGTGAATAACAAGATTTCATCTCGATCCTTCACTCTAACGCGATCAGACGAGAGATCACTGGCCCTCGTTACTTAGATTTATTAGGTCCTTAAAGTGGTCTTCCATTTTTCCACCCACCACTTATCGGCCTACTAAGTGATGTAACTTTTTACTTTACAAACTACTAACTAGCTTTTTGTGGGTACACGTTGATGAATTGTTATATTAGTTTCTTTTATTTGTAAGGATATATTATATGTTATATTAGTAGAGAAAAAGTACGTAGAATCTTGGCAATCTCTTATTAGTTTTCTGCATGAATTGAAGACGTTGCATTATAATTGGCGTAACTCAACGCTGTCTTCCTACAGCAGGAAGTTAACTTAATTAATTCTCAGGAATGGTAATCCCATCAATAACCATCAAACCACGTCACGTCCAAAGCGTCAGCGTGTCAGACTAGGTATATAAATGTAACATTTGGTGATATTTAATATACCACAAAATTGTCATTATATCCAAATGTGTCACTGTAAAAATCGTAAATATATGAATAACAATTTTCTGTTCATAGAAAAGAGCTCATAAGAAAGTTAAAATTTTTGAGTGGCGTAATTCAACTCTGTGCCTTGTTTAGTACAGCACCGTAAAATAAAAATAATTTATACGTAATCATTCCTCCAGTGCATTCACCGCTCGGTGAACCATGACATCCTGCACGAGTAAACACTCGTAAGTAGCTTGAATACGAATACATACAAAGAGGAAACGTAAAGCTTGCGGTTACATTGGAACTTTAACTTGAACTGGAATCTAAAGTTATTCAGTTAAATTCAGTTCATATCACTTCGCCAATATCACGTTGTATGGAGAACACACGAAGGAAAATATACGGTTAAAGAAGACTATACAATAAAGAATACATGTCAAACAGAAGTTCAGTCAAAGAACTACCTTCACCTATAAAAATATATATATATATATATAATTTATAATTTGTGTATATACCATAAACATGGGTTAGTAATATAATAAATAATATTTAACAATTACATATACCTCATATTTAATTTAATTTACATAGAAATTTACATAAAGGGCAAAAACAAACATTAACTATACACAAACATTAACTAACATTGAACATTAAGAGGACGGGGAACTTTATCAGGAAGGACATCATATAAGGGATGGATTAATTTGGGACAAGAGAAAAGGATGTGAGAAGGGGGACCGTCGTCCACATTCACTTCAGTTTACTTCTAAGTTATGTTACTTACATTTCAACTTGACGTAAATTGTCTTAGCTCGTTTGAAGTTTACGCCAAAATGTAACATACTTAATTAACGACTCTATGGTTGTAAGATGAGAGAAACTGTAAACAAATACGTTACACAAATTTTCTTAACTCTCTGACTACTAGACAAGAAAGATAATCCAGATTTTGATATTAGATGTGGAATATTTAGGATTTCACGTAGTGTGGGTTCGGATTTCCGGAAAATTTTCATAAATATATTTACTGATCAAATTCTTCAATGACCAGACTAAAAATGAAGTGTTCAATTCTATTGGGCAATTGTGCCTTTAAAAGGCAAAAAACCGAAAACTTTATAAAGTAAACTTTTCTGTTAATACTTCACAAAGTAATTTAATACTTACATACAAATATAAAAAATATCTATATTTCGACTATACGAGTATTACAATCTTGTATATATTACCGACCGATCGTATTTCGATCGACAGATCGACAGACCGTATATCGTATACGCAGGTACTCCAAATACTAGTAGAGAACTAAATAAATTTAGCAAGGTTATTGCGAAATTTACTTACTGAGGATTAAGTATTAAAATATAAGATCGTGAAATATATATTAGTCTAAATTTCAAAGAGTTAAAATATATCTGAGGGCATGCTTCTTTGAAAGATATATTTATTAAAAAATAATACTTAGTAGTGGACAAAAACCGGAAAAGCTGCTAGTCTTAAAATAAAGTGAAACATAATTTTTTTATCATAAAACCTTAAAAGGTATCTTGCTCTTGCATGAATTCTGCTTACACAAATTCTCACATAGCAATGTGTGTGGACTAAAACTCTCGTACGTCCATATATGTAGAAACCACTATCGATACGCCTCACGTACTACCACTTAGACGATTAAAAATATTAAGTAGAAACTAACCTATAAGTCAGCTTACGTAACTTGTTTTAATATATTATATTAAAATGTTTTATACCTGACCTTGACACGGGATTGATTTCTCCCACTCAACACGTAATGTCTCAACAAAATTGGATACAAGACTGTCTTAAAAATTGGGCGGCTGTTGTTATATTTCAACAACCTACTAATATTATAAATGTGAAAATTTGTGAGTATGGATGATCGTTTCACTTTTACGCAAAGACTATTGCACGGATCTAGATTAAACATTAACAGTAATATAGCTTACGTAGCTATAAGTTTTTGTACAATTTGCATACAATATAACAACAAGTTTATAAAATTAAGTATAAATAATTAATATAAAAAATTGGGCTTCTTCAAATTACGGAGGGGCCTGGTTTCATGGAACCATATTTAACTCCTTAAATAATAGAGTTGAATTTTGAGTTTTTATTTAACAATTCATACATTTGTTTTCAAAATTTAAATCATGTGTCGACTTTCTAATGTTGTTTAATTAAACAATAGGACTGTTTGTGTAAAACATAGAAAAAGAAACATTTCTCTGATTTCGCTAGTGGCAATACTTTTTCAACTTTAGTAGAAGTAACTTGGCTCGTTTGTCTCAACACGACACCATATATCATCTGGGGATAGTGTTAAAAAGTTTTATATGCAAAGAAATATGTAAAAGATTTCTTGTATTTTGTCGGTTTGTAAATATACTCTACTAGCTTTTACCTGCGGCTTTGCCTCGCGGTCGAATGTATGTGTATAACACAAACTGAGAATTGTGTATGGCATATGATCTGATTAACACGATATTAGTATACCGATTAATGAATAACTTTCTTCAATTAATTCACAAGCAGATTTTTAGTTTTGTACCGTACGTAGTTAGTTACATTGGCCAGCACTATCTCTGCACACTCAGGAGCTTTACGTCGTGGTAATGATAATGAGGTCTGACCACATACTTAACACATTAATTCGAGGTAGTCTTGGTGATGTAGTGAACAAGCTCAAGAGCGTCGCATGATATGGTATGGCCACGTTACGCGCTGTTCTAGGAACTATGTCGGATTTAAGTGCCTTGCTATTGGTGTCCCTGGAGCTAGATCTCCCGGACGCCCAATCTGACAACCCAGGACAAAGTGGAGTAGGTTAAGCAGGAAGGCAACATACAACCCTGGCAACATACGCCGGGATTAATGCTAGGAGTAAAGTAGTAAAAGAAAAAAAATGATTGAATTGATGAAAATAAAAAAAAAATCTAAAAGTTATAAAAGTGAAAATCGATTATACATAAGAAATGATATCCACATAATTCCAGCTCTGCCATTATTTCCGTAAAAATATAATTAATTATCTTATTTTCACTTGTAAACAATCAACCTCAAGGGTTGGTATTCTCGAAATTATTATACAAATGCAAAACAGAGGCAGCCAGTTCAAACTTCGTTATACGCGAGAGATATTGGACTCTCGTTTCAATAAAAAGGCAGACAAGTGTCGTCAAAACTTTGTCGATGTTTCTTGTTGCGGGAAAATTCGCAATTCAAATAGTAACTGCTCAGTTTTTGTTTCTTTATTATTTGTTTTTTATATTTTTTGTACTGTAAAGTAATATATATGGATAGAATATGAAGATTCATTCTCTCCGAGGGGTCCTCATGATTTTTACGTGACCAACCTCCAGTATCTTTGATACTGTCTTTTTGAAGGTCAACCCATGTCAACCCCTGCCTCTCTTACCATTCTCTTTTCCGCCTTAAACCATTTTTGCCATTCTTTCATCACTCATTCGTTCGACGTGCCCAAACCAGCTGAGCACGTTCTTCTTTATTCTCACATAGATTCGTTGTTTTGTATAAAAATAAAACCAGAATCATTCTACTCTAATTGGCAGTTAATTTACGGGTACAGTATGAACTAGCAGGCGGACAACACAAAAGCATAACTTTCATATGCTTTGTACTACACGACCGTAATTTACTGTGTTTTTTTCTTATTATCATCTCATTGAGATTACTTTTCTTTACTACGATTTTTTATTTGAAACCTGTGTTTGTTATGATTCAGTAAGTTTGTATAAGGACTTTTAATAAAACCTAGCCATGTATTTTGGTGGCTCGACAAAGGAAACGTACTGATAGGTCACTTTGTGTAATAAAAAAATTGCGTAGCTTAGATAAAAGTAATCTAAAGAATATTATTTCAAACTCGAAAAACTTGAATAAGTAAAAGCAATGTATAAATTATTTTTTAACAAAAAACAAACCGACTTCAACCAATAAACTAAGAAGTATACAATAAATTTATTTAACATAAATGAAAAAGTACTTTGATTTTGTTAAACAAAAATAATTAAAGAAAGATTTTATAATTTTGAAGTCTGTGTTGTCGGTGTCGGTTATTGTAGCATTAGTTTGAGTCATTTTTACAATAATGGTAATATTAATATTTTCATCGAAATTTTTATTTTATATGATACGTATAGTTTGCAGTAAGAAAAGAAACAACGCTTCTCCCCTTTGTATCACTTGTGAACGCTATTTTGAACATTTATATTACAAACGTGCTCGAAAGTAGTGTCATCTCGCAAACGCAACTATAAATCCTTATGGCAAATACTGTATTACAATTGCTTATTATTTTTTATAAAATAAATTAAATAGAAAATATATAGTAAGTTATTATATAAAACCAGTTTTCAGAGTGTAAAATACAAAATAAGTTTCTATCCACAAACTATGCTGAAAGAAAATTAACTCCCTATAAAAAGAAAATAGTATTTTAATTGAAACTGTACATTTTTCACAAATTATTTTGTTAAAAAAACATACTGAGTGACACACCAGCAATTATACCAGCAAAAATTGACGTTGCACATTTATGCGGTGGCAAGCGCTGCAATCGCTTATTATATCCCCTACATACTTTTGCATGTTCCCATTAGCCTATGCTATAATCACAATATCTTAGTTAAATTTAAAATTTTTAAGCAATAGCGTTTAAATTAAGGTTTGTTCTAACTTAAATTACATCAAATATTTTCTCGGATACCAGGAGCAAGAGATAGCGTTAATTATTATACTTTTGAACAATTAATGAAAGTAAAACAGAACGAATGTAAAATTTAATAAAGTCAGCATTTGTTGAAATGCCAAGGTCGCTGAAGGAGCTTAGAAATTTGTTTTTAATATTACAATAAAAATATGTTAATTATTTGTTTGTTTGTTGATATAAAAGTTAGTATATATTTCTTACATACCTAAACACTATGATACTTTTAAATCCAACACTCTATAGAGGATGAAACCATGTAATGCTAGGTTCAGGAAAATATGGGAAATAGAAGATGACTTTGATCATACTCGTATATATTTCAAATTTTGTTAAAATATATCCTTATTACGTGGAATAATACATATAATATAGACAAAATAATAATTATATTTTAATTATAAAATTTGACATTTAATAATTTTAAGTTTGTTGTTTTTGTTTAAAAAAATAAAAATTGGATTAGCCTCACAAACGTCTTATAATAAAATTGATCGTAAACCAAATAGATTGGACACAAATATTTATAAATATTTATACATATTTATCTTATATGTAAAAAATTAAGTTAAAATATTAAAACATAAAATCACGATAAAAGCGGACTTGTAATGGATATAATAACGGCTAAAGTAGGCTATATATTATTCTCTTTTCACGGGATTACGGTGCGTTATATTGAAAGGTATGCTTAGAATGCTTTATTGAATAAATTTAAAAAAAGCTCCGAGTTAATCAACTTCTAAATTGATTGTTTAAATTTATAATTAAAATGACAATTTTTATTAGCTTCATTCTTCATTAAAAAATATTAAATCAAATGATATATTATAGTTTTATATAATACTGCTAATATTGTTCAAACAAAGCCACATTGGTTTAACGTGAGTCGGCAAATTTGTGACACATCGCATACTTCTCAAAATCCCTGATCCTACGCTGGAAGTTAAGACACGCGGTAGATTGTTGTACAACTAATAAGTTTAATAATATAAGTCGATGTTTAGTACATAATATTATATTAATAATTGTAATAGAATAATTTAGTTCCATATTTATCTATTTAATTTTTTATCTTGAAATAAAGAGGTCGCCTCTTTATCAGTTGACCTTCGACAGTGTAGAATCGATGATATTAGAGGAATGTTACGAAAAAAAAGCTTTTTCATTAAGATCGTCAATATTTTGAAATTCCGTATAAAAGTTTTAATGAAGTAGAATATTAGTCCTCGTCTAACGAATAGTACGTCCAAACGATCCAACTAGCAACTAAAGTTGTAACTACTGTCTAGAAATTTGGCAGAGCTGGTGTTGAGTTATGTATATATATAGAGCTTTATTGGTATGAACATATTCCTGAAGTATGTGGATATTGTGTATATACTTCCAATTATAATTTAGCTTTTTAATGTATAGTGTTATACATACTTTATGTAAGATGGTTAACATTAAACATAGTTTTTGTTATATTTAAGTATGCGTACAGCGTTAATATAAATTATAAACAATATTTATATATTTTTATTATTTATATAATTATTTAAATTATAATCAATATTATAAAACTTTGAATCTATATCCAACTTATATCTTTTAATCATATCCAACTTAAATTATATAAATCAATTAAAAGCTTAAAATAGATAAAATTATGTCCAAACTAAGTTATATATATATATGATCCATAAAGTTTCAAATTAATGAAGAGTGTCATTAGAATGTCGTAAAACAAATTAATTGTTCACATTTCATACAGTGTGTGCGAGCTCGGTACCATATATATAATAATAAGAAACAAAGGGAAAGTTTAATAATGAACGCGGTAAGAGACAGCTTCTCTAAGCGCTTTGTTGTATAGTTAGACAAATGCGCTGTGGACTTGTATATATGAAAATAAACATAAATTTTATTCAAATTTTACAAGTTAGTGAAAATTTTTCATGTTGACCTAAATCCAAATATTCTTTTGAATATGAAATGAAATATGAAAACTGTATATACTTTAAAATTTTAAAGGTATTTGACATATTTCGATGAAGTTGTGTTAGGTTTTTTTTTACTGAGCTATTTTTTTTTATTTTCCAGCGAGAAACCAGCATCCATTTCATCTGAGGGTTCAATTAGTGGGTATAGAAATTAATTGGAAGACGGTACAAACGGAGAAGCTAGTTTGTTAACAAAATATTAATTTTTCTTATTTTTGTGAACCAAACCATTCCTGACCGTCTGAATTGACTAGTCACCACTTACTCATCAGCTATCATCCGTTATCTGTCACCAGTAACATGTCATCCGTCACCCGGTATCCGTCTATCAATTTAGCAATTATTACATAAGATAGATTGGTCTATTCGCTTAATAGCTAGTATTTTACTAGGGCGTAGATATCATCTACTCATGTGTTTGCGGCAAAGGTAAAGAAAATATTTTGTCGTATAATTCTACGTCCATGTCTTATTTTGTCTGTATTATATAAAAAAAATTGCAATGACTGATGTAGGAAATAAATCAAGTCATTTTTGTATAACGCACAATGAATCAAAACATACTTACTAGATATGTTAAAAATAAATTTAATTGGAAAAGCTTGTGAAAAATCGGAGACAAAACATTTTTAGATTGAAAATATTTATTTTATTGTTTTTATAAATTATAAAATACATATTTCCTTTCTTCTATAAAGCTAAACGTACGCTTAGGCTCGCTTGTAAGTGGGCGTAGGTTTATAATTCGCGTCGCTACCATAAATTTGGTAGAACTTGACCATTTATTAAAGTTAAAAAACGAATATTACAATTATAAATTTGTGTATTTTTTTTTCTTAAATTTTATATTACTATAAAAAAAGCTTTTAATAATTAGTATAATATACTTCGTAAAGGATTTTCGTTCAAGTTGTTTCAAGTCGTTTGTTTCAACAGCAAAGTACCGCTTCGTAAGTTTGACGTGCCTACTTGGCACGCGTTTGAGAGTCAAATGGGGCTTTAAGGACAATAATTTCGATATATTTTTTTTTATTTATTAATAAAAAAAATATTGTCTTTATTATAGGATAATCATGATGATATTTTGAATTAATTATTACTAAATTATGTATTTATTAGAATAAAGTAAGATAAAATCGAATTATATATTATAATAAATAAATTATAATAGTCTAATGAATAAAACAGTGTTTAAACATCGTCCAAAAGTCATAAATCATAAATGTGGATAATTATTTTAATGCCGGATATTTTTCACACAAGTCTCGGGACATAATAAAATGCCGTATTCAAAATTAATTAAAAAATATATTATTAACGCTAGTCGTGGCGCTTGGAGCTTTTTTGTTGGTCATGGAGCTTGTGACTGAAAACACGACAAAATATGGTTTTGAATCCCACTCCATCAAATAAAATATTTAATTTGAATTTTCTTGCTCTATTATATTTCTTACTCAACACGCAATGCCTCCATAATTCGGAGGAGTGTGTTTACTCTAGAATCTCTCTGCCAGCCTTACTATAATAATTATGTTTTTGGCTTGATATAATAATTATGTTCTTAATATCTTCAAAATATATGTTTATCCATGCAATGGAGTTTCATGTGCATCGTTTATTAGTGTTGATCTGTGATAATTTTATCTGCACTAATGTATCACGAGCGGCATCACCTTACGCTCGCCTCGTATGATAATAATTATATTTGTTAAAATTTAACTTTACAGTATGAAAATATATTTTGCTTATTGCAATAATAACAACATATTATCTAATATTTCCACAGACTTTGTGGTCATATCTTACTAAATCCACCAGTTGTTCATTAAAATTTAACTTGGAGAAAAAAACTTAATATTATAGTAAAAATACCTTTCTGGCTTGATAATATAAATTGCGGTGCTGTGATTTAAATTTTTGTAAAGTTGAATTTATTGAGAAGAAATTACTTTGCATTCGATGGATTCACCGTACTGAGGTCCTGAATATCGGTTAGACTTGCCACTCAAGCGAGGGTTAAAGAGGAAATTACGTGAATTTGCTTATTTAAATTTGGAACATCTATCCGTCGAGTCACGCGTCATTAGATAGAAGTGCACTTAAAACTTAGTTAGGAGTTCTAAGTGATGTGATAATGAGAAAACGCGGTCACGAGTCTGAAAGCAAATCGATTTTGAACGTTCGTTGAAGCTTATTAGAACTTTCAATTATCGATTTTGGGGAAATCATTAGCTTTATAATCGTTACACATTATTGAATAGAGCTACGAATATAACACTTATAGTTGAGGTCTAGTAAAATTTTTACATATGTATATTTTTTCTGTTTAACAAAATTGTTTTGATTTAAAAATATAAACATAATACCCGTAGCCGTTGATGCCACTGTAAACTGCGACCGACGGGTTGTGACTTCGATTCCCACTTGAGGTAATGATGTATTTAAAAATCTCATTTCCTCGTTATGGTAACGAGCCCCGCCACTCAGTGCCTCGTGAATTCAGGAACAGATGGCGGAAATTCAGGAACAGATGTCCAGACAAACATTTAGCTTCCAAATTTTAGCCTTGCCTCCCTCCATCCCTCCTCTCCTATGTGCGGAATATATCGTATAGCTGAACTATTAGCTAAAAATTTTAAACAGAAAATATCTTTATACAGATTTCTTTGATATATTAATCATTTAAATTTAACGTATAAGCGTTATTTTTTAATAAAAATGTGTCTATATTTTTAACAAAATTGACATTGACAAATAAATAGTAACTTCCTTAGCTTCAGTCTTTTAAGATGAATGGACATGTTATTTATTTTTATACGATATGCTAAATATATATCTAGAATATGCTTTATTTCCATCATCATATCTACGTTCCACAGCTTTATGTAAAGTGAATGTGAAAAGGAAAATCGATATGAAGATTTGCTCGCCCAACCGTTATTTTTTATTTTTGCTTTTTCTATATTTTACCTACAGGCCAAGATATAAAGAGCAACATTTATAGCCTCTTGTGAATATTTTCCATGTAAAAATATTATTCGTTTTTTACTGCTGTCTTGGAGGGGCATTGTTTTTATTAGCTTTAGCTATGACATACAGCATGTTAGATAGACGAAACTTAATTTCTCCGCTCTCCACTTTTCATTCTAGTTTTGAGACATTTTATGCAGAACTAAATGCCGCAGGATTTGTTAGGTGAGAGAAAAAAAATGAAAACTAATTCATTCACTTGAGTGAGAATCAAACCCATAATCATTGCGTAAACAAGTACATGGTATGCCGCTAAACCACGACGGACAGACGAAATATTATACTGATTATACTGTAGTATTTTATGGGCATCTCATAAATATTAAAATCTTCCCTATTCCCTTTTTATAGCGACCCTATATATAATGAAAGGAATTACTTTATACATAACAAAAAAAACAAAAAATAAGTATGATTATAATAGTTATTATAACTAGCCCCACCCCCATCAGCCCCATTATTTACAAAATTGTCAAATTCGTTTTTCCTTTATAATACGCCGACACGTGTTGTGCCGTAGAGGGTTCGCGATGATGACAACTTTTCATTCGACATAACTTTAAAATAAATATCCTGTGTAAACATTCTTATAAAACATATTATATAAATATAAATACATAAACAAAAAGAATTTAATGTAACATATGTATAACAGTATGTACCTTGGATATAAGTTGTAAAATAAATAATAATAATAATTAAATGTACATAGCAATATACATAAATAACATAGTTAATTGTGAATAATACAATCTATATATTTCAAATGATATTTGACCTTATTAACCTTGACTAATTTATTTATTGACGTACCAAATAATAATACAAAATCAATACAAAATAATAATTTGAAGCCTTCCTTTTTTCGAAGAATTCTTTTAGGATCGAATTTCTTATGAAGGCAATTTATGTGTAAGTGCGGCGCATATTGTGGATCAAAGTGATCTTTGACCAATATATATTGATTGTTAATTCGCGAAAAAGTTGCGAAGGCTGACGTGATGGGCTTATGCGAACTTTTATACCGACATTAACTAAGTTGTGGCTCGCGGTACATAACCGTGTCGTCCACAATTTCCGAGCTTTGCGTTTAACGGTCTAAGAGCAGCATTACAACGAAAACCACTTTGGACCAGTAAAAGCTTATTTCCTCAAATGGGAATAGAACCCACAACCCACCCAAGAACCTACAAACTATAGTATTTTCGGTTATATTCAGTTATATTGCGTGAAATATAGTCAGGTGTTGACTGACGCGGCTCTCGTAGTTCAACTATGCGAGCGTTTAAGGAATGTTTGGTGGAATTTTTCGATTAAGATGTATTCACACTGAACGTACAATGAAGACGCGTGAGACTATTTAAAAGATGGACTTCTTTATCAAAGACTATCTACTTGTTAATATAATATTATAGCTTAGAATTGATTATTCTATGTGAAACGGAAACGATATTATCTTAAATGATTTTTAATAATAAACAAAATTCATTATTATATTATATTTGACTAATATATGGAGTAGTAGGTTAATTGAAAAATAAACTAAAATAAATAACATTTTTAAGTATTTTCTTTTGGCTTTATTTTCATGACTATACAAATGCAAAGCCTCGGGAACTGTACCTATGTACATAGTTTTGTAAAAACTGGGTATATTAACAAAATTGGCGCATGGGCACAAAGTGTGATTGTAAACGCACGTGTAATTATAAACGTGTGATTGTAAACACTCGAAGAAATGAAATATTTATTTAAATTTATATATCCATTTCTGCGCTCTGATATCGAGGCACGATATTGAAAAT
Source organism: Heliconius aoede (assembly GCA_037355905.1). Lineage (NCBI taxonomy): Eukaryota > Metazoa > Arthropoda > Insecta > Lepidoptera > Nymphalidae > Heliconius > Heliconius aoede. Next base: position 51,789 of record JBAIZZ010000288.1, read on the forward strand.
GACAGGGCAAAATGTATCTCGCATGTTTTCACACCATAAAGTGTTCTTCTAATTTACGTTTTGCTTTTTCGATGTTTTAAAGAAAATGAATATATATAAATGAATATATAACGCTAAGAAGGACATACATTCATTTACTTTGTAACACTCGTAGGCACGTATGATTTCAGCTCAACTGTAGATGCTATTTATGTCAAGTATAAACTTCATAAACCAAGTTCCCGCGAAAAGGCGAACTTTATGTGTAAGTTTTATACCCGGAGTCGCCTCACGTTTTCAGGGCTCCGGGCGTTCTTACTTGGAGTTACGGCTGTTTACTCGTAGTAAACGTTATTTATTTCTGCTATAAATTTTGATTATATCTGTATTCTGAGAGTAAAAAAATCTCAATTGGTACTGATAATAATATCTTGGAACATCGATCACATTTGTTGCTGTTATTGGTATATAATCTTTAGAGTAGGCATTACAAAATAGTGTTAGTTAGTTTTGTTAAAATTGGGGAAGTATCTAGAAAATAAATAAAAATTACTGGATCGAAAAAAGATCTGCATCCAAGAATATTAAAAAAGCATTAAATATTTACGCTATTGTGGTGCTATTTTTCTTATTAAATAAGAATTTTTAAATTAAGAAAATATTTAATCAATTTAGGAAATGTCAATGATATATAAGAAATTATTAAAACGCAATAGCTTGGTTAAAATATATACGAGTATTAGGTACTTAATGATCTCACTAGAGGGCGATGTGTCAGGCCTCTACGGAAAACCAATTTGTCGTGATCACGATTTGTGACCGCTGCCTTTCCACCCTATAATCAATAGCTGTTGGCCAATTTGGTAACATTTTAAAGATCTTATAATTTGATACGATATTGTACATATAAGTATAATAATTATATAAAGTTAAAAAAAAAAATAATATTATGTTATTATTTATATATTTCAGAATTGGTTATAGCGAAAAGTTAGTTGACTTAGTTTTATTCAATAAATGACTTTATTTAAAGTGTGTATGAAATACGTTTAATATGATGTGCATAGTAGTTAGTGGTATATATTCGCTAAAATTACAGCTCATTATGTACTCGCTTTCTCGAGTGGTATTTATCCACTCTACCCTCAATATTACGTCTGACGTTCTATTTTCAAAATTAAAAGATAGTAAATACATTTAAGTTTTATAAAAGTTATTTAAATTATATCCTTATCTGGACCAGGAGGGATTTGAGCGGCGTTACTATGTGAATGTTAATTATAACAAATCATAGAAAAAATCACTGAAATACTGCGATGTTTTTGTTAATTTTATATTACATATGTTTGTGTGCCGTTTTTTAAAGAATAAAGTGTGACAACTATTATTATGCTTTAATTACCTCTCGTTATAGAGTTATGTAAAATGATAAAAAAATATATTTGAATTTAAGAGCTCCTCTTAAGTTTTCTTTTATAAAATTTATATTTTTAGAGTCCTTTAAAGAAGACAATGTCTTACTATAGATGCTCTGGTAAAATAAAATGCGGTTAAAGCTTTTCCACTTAACTCGAATGTCTCAAAAATTTGGTGGAGCGTGCGAAATGAACGATCTTGACAATAGGCCTATAATGAAGAAAAAAGAAAATATTGTTTAAAACTTTACTTTCTTTTTCTCAAAACACACTTAAATTAATTCAATAAATTATTGAAATTTTTAAACGTATGTTAAATATTTAAATTACCCTTAAATAACGTTATTTGGAGAATTATTTTAATTATTTCTAAAATCCTTTGCGTTCTCTGTGGAATTTGGAGGTGTATAACTTGAGTAAATTATATTTTCCGCAAGAGAGCCCTTTAATCCAAGTTTCTTTTGCCTAATTTATATATATATATATATATACTACTGGGTAGGGATCGAATCCACAAGAACAATTTTAATAGTCCACAACGCCACGATAGATTTGACTTTGTCATATAAAATAATGTGATTAATGTGAAAAATGGTATAAACTGAAGCTCAATATTATTTTCGTTTCGCCATTATCAGAGTATAAAGTTTTATAACTGTGTGAAAATTAAATCCCCCACAAACGAGCGCCCGCAAGAAACTTGAAGATGGCTTTGTATACTTTGGAAATCTTTGCTTTTACGTCTCTCTATCCTTTTGAGCTTTGACATTTTAATGTTTCATTTCTATAAGTAATAACTTGTTGATGTGATAGACTTCCGCCACTCAGCACACAATGCCTCTAGAATTTAGTGGGAATTGGAGTGTTTTACATTACTACACTAAGCTCTCTGCCTATCTACATGCGGCATAGAGCGTGAAGCTGAAACAAAAAGTTTCATATAAAATTCCTAGTCTATTAATTGAAAATTTTTATTTACATCAACTATGAAACGAAGTAAACTTTTTCAAAGTTAAGCTCCTTTATATAAATATGCATCGTCACGTCACATCATGAGAGTGGGAAAAAAAAATTACAGTTGTCTTTGGTGGGTTTTACTTATTGACTACACGATGAGTTTGTAAAGAAGTTTCTTTTGAATCAGGATCTTTTTTACTTTACTTTTAAGGGATAATACAATTTCCATCTTTTTCTTCTTAGATATTACTTCTTGTGTATAAAGTATAAAATAAAAAAAAATGCTTTTTTCTTTTACATCTCATTTCACCTAGAATTTTTTGATTATATAAAGGATAATAATTGATAAATTTCAACACTCATATTTCTTACTGCTTCTAGCTTCAACAGCTTAAAAAGTTTTTCGTAATTATTAAAATTGATACTTTGTATTTGTTAATTTTCTAGAAAAAATAAGAAGCACGGGTCCAATTCCGACCTTGATCGGCATGCACGCTGTATCTCGCACACAGCAGGGTAGGCAGAGGGAACCTAATATTAAGACACTCTGTTCCCCACATTCTGCCTAGTTCTGGAGGCATAAATTTTTATTAATTAATTAACATTTAGATATATAGAAAAATAAATAGATATTTAGAAAAATAATAATGAATTGAGTGAATGGTCCCATAAAGTTAAGCTTTGGAAAACAGACGCAGACAAAACAGAAAATTTTATAAAATTGTAAGTGTCGCAAAATTTAGCACAACATATCTTCGCTTAGCTCCACCCGCCGTGCACAGCGTGTGGTGGATCCTACTGTTATATATATGTATTGTAAATACGCTTATAGTATTAAATGATCTGAAACAGATCTATTATATCCTCTGTTAAGATTTATAAGCTCAGAGCCCGGTAATCCATTAAACCAAACATTAATTAATTCTCCAATGATGTATATCCCATACTGATGAATATCCCAACAGCGATGGATCGAGGATAGAGATAAGTGATTGTAACGGGATTACGGACAGCCGTTAAACTATAATAGCATATAAGAAAGTTGAACGAATTCTCCAACTGTGGTAAACGGAATTAAGAAACAATAAGGGTTTTTATTTAGTTTACGAGATAATGATTTATGTTTATTTTTTCAGAACGTAGGATGACAAAAAAAAATAAAAAAATATTTTCTTAATATTTCCTCGACAGCAAAGCGAAAAAAATGAAAATATTATATATTTCATTTTCAGGTTATGGGAATCGAACCCATAACCTGTCCGCCAATACTGGGGCTGGACAGTATTGAATTGAGTTTTGAATGTGTCCCTACAATATTAAAATATAAAAAGATGAATACGTTTCTTAGAATTTTCGATATATTTTTCTTCTTTTACAAACATTAAATTGCTTTTCAAATAACTTGCCTCTTACGGATAGCTTAAATAACATGAATACACACAATGAGAGACAACATTTACTATGGACAGAAAGAAGCGCTTACCTTTCTTTTGTATACAAATGGACAGTTGAAAACAGTTTTTTTAACGTTTTGTGCTGAAAATAATATTATCCCGTATATATAATATAAATATATATTTATAAATAGTATGGCATTTAGTAAATAGTATATTAAAAAAATTAAGAGACAGATTATTATTATTATTATTCAACTATCGAAAATGGTATAATTTTCTTAAAATAATCCTAATTAACTGAGGATGAGGATAAGTTCTATCCCCAATCGAGACAAATTATGATTACTTTCATTTTTTAAAGTACTGTTCTACAATGAAGCGCTACTACAATTTAAATATATGTACGTTTTCTAAAATATGATATGTTTTCCGTGTCCAGTAAGATAAGATGTGGTTAAATATGTCGTTGTCCTTTTTTCTTCCATACGAGATAAAATGCAAGGATCTGTTGCCTTCTGGGTCTACCTTCTCTTTGCATGGCCTTCAACAGCCTCGGTGGTTAGTCCTTATATCCTGCAACGTGACATCCAAGCATCGCTTCCTATGGCATCCGGGGTTGGTAATATATAATAAATATGTATAGTCTGGTATTGTTTAATATATAAAAATAGAAAATATAAAAGATGTAAGGAAATCCTAACTTACCAAATTTAAACGTAGCATCATCAGCAATTATAAGATACCTGAATTTCTAACATTCGTATAAATTTAATATAAAACTTAATTTTCAAAAGTTACATAAAATTTAAAAGAAAACCTTTAAAAATAAAAAAAAATTATATAATGAAAAATGTAACCCACTTCCACTTAAAGTATATCGGTTAGTTTGTCAATCTTGTTCGTTAGTGGTCTATTCAGTGTCTCTACGGGCGTACGGCGCACCGTCAATATTGAGCGGGCTGATAGTCTATTGTCCGTGCCTTGAGGTCTTACTGAAGCAAACTGTAAAATATTCACTTAAATTCTTTTTGATGTCATATTCATATGTTATTTTAGTTTTATGTTCAGTATAAAAATGATTTCATACCGTCTAGTTATAATTAAATGTTTTTTTTTCACGAAAAATGGTTATCTTATACTAAATATTTCTTTTTTCAGCTTCATGCTGTATCTCGTAAAAAGCAGAGTACGCGGAGTGAGTCTGGGGACCTAGTGTTAAGACACTACTTCCCCTATTAAGAAGAATGATGACTTACCATCGGGTGACCCGAACGCTCGATAACCTTGTCCTCTCCCATATAAAAAATAATAGCATTAATGAAATAAATTTATATATTAGAGGTCAAGCGCGGTATCGAATTCGGCCACTCAATACGGAATGCCTGTTGAATTCGAAAAAAAAGGGAAATGGAGTGTTTTAACATTCTTTGGTTTCGCTAAAAAATATCCGACTGACATTCAAAAAACTGACTAAATAATAATTTACTCAAAAATCAAGTCCAGAATACAGACTCGAGTAGGAATGACCGAAAATTGTAAGCAAAATATCCAACACAAAGCCAGATTCCTCGTGATTTATTGATTACTTCTGCATATCGAGTGGCGCTGCACCTGCAAGTGCGTCGTTTGACGTATTTATTAAAGGTCTTCATCAAAATGTAAAATCCTTGTATGAATAATTCAATAACGCTGAGTGATCCGTACCCGATAACGTCGATATTCCCATATAGAACATCATTTTAAATAAACGAGGTCAATCATGACAGCAATTGTCAGATAGTGTTTTTTTTTCATTTCTTATTTTTCATATATAATGAAGTGTACGAAAACTTTACGCTGTATTCCACATATAGCAGGGTAAGTAGAGGGAGATAGAACCTAAGTGTTAAAACACTCTGTTTCTACTTTCTGCCAATTTCTCGAGACGTTACGTATTGAATCTCTCTCGAGAAAATCAAACGACAATCGTTGCGTTTATGGTCCGACGCTATTCTACTGTACTACAATAAATATACCAGCTTCACTGAATGCTATACTAATATTTATAAAATAAGAACACGCTTGGGATAAAATATTTTATATGAGAAATATTTCAATCAAGTATATGCTCAATTAAAACGATATAAAAAACCATAATATAATGAAAATACATGTCATACAAATACAGTCATGTACAATATCGATACGACAATTTTCTCATTTTAGATTTGCTTATAGGCATCGTAGAATAAAAAATAAAGAATAATTTTAATAACTCAAAAAAAATGTTTTACCATTTCTTCTCATTTTTTTTGCCTATATTCAAAGTTTTAGTATTTTATTTTCAACTCGTTGAAATTAGTATTAGACTTGAACATAACCCTGTGAGCCATTTACGCTGTAGGCGCCTTGGGAGGAAGCCCGGAAATACAGGCTACAACGGCATGTAGGTACCAAAGGCCAGCTTTTCAAAGAGGTCGAGAGGTGCAAAGCATATGATCGCTTTAGTTATCCCTTGATGTCTTGGTGCACACTTGATGTGGCATTTCTGATGATATTGAAAATAACAAAGTATTTATCTTCTGGCTCTTTTAGTTTTTAATTAATTATATTTCGACTAAGCACTATGTCTTAATAATTATTTATGTACTCCATAATTTTTTTTCTTTTTTTGTAAAATGAAATCAAAACACGATTTAACAAGAATGAACCCCACAGCTAACGCGTGTTGAGTTACATACAGCAACTACGCTACAATAGATGGAATTATTTTTAAAATGACTATAAATTAAAACATCTAGAGGAGTGGTTGTTTGTAGGAAAGTTCTAGAAAATGAATAAGCTTTTTCTACGAATTAAGAGCATAAACTATGTGTGAGACAAACTTCAAGTTCATTACCAAAGGAAAATAGGTAAAATAGAATAGTAAAGATCTATTATTTTACTTTATTATTAGAAATTTTAGTGCTTATATTTCAAATTAACATTTTATTTTATAATAAAAAAACATTTTTAATTTAATAGTACAAACTAAATCACATGCAAAAAGTTTATCTCATGTCACACGAGTAAAATATTTACGTTGCAAATACTTTGTATGCGTTGACTAGCTTGTGCTAATTTTAAGAATAAAATTAGTTTTTGTTTTTGCAAAATATTGTATGTATTCTATATACATATAATAAAACTGCACATTGCTGTCTATACAAGAAAGATAAATGAGAAAATTTATCGTTTGGAAGATTTATTCATTTAATGAAACAATTGTTTTTTTTATTTGTTTATGTTTTTTCACGCTTAACTTAAAAGTTATTCTAACTAACGGCTTAATCGCTTTCAATGCTGTTTTCACTAATAGTATTTTAGAAAACATTCTTTACATTTATTTTTATTTTATATCAATCATTTCATAAATAAAAAAGTTTGTAACAATAAATAAATAAACATATAAATAAAATAGTTATGTAAATATAAAGAATGGTATGTGAACTTATTACTATAAAATAAGATTTTTATTAAATTGGCAGACACTTTAGCTATGCAAAAGTAATTCATCATACATATGTAACTGACATAGATATTCTTTTTACCTTCATCTTAAAAATATTTACTAAATATGTTTTTTTGTTTAATAAAAGACCATTTGAGAGCTCATAGACATTTTTGGTCTCATTAGGAATTTTAAGTAAGTACAAGAAGGCAACTAAGCAAGTTTTATTATAATCTTGACAGCAATCAGTTTCCAAAGTCTATACGATAAGCTTTCAATATAATTTTTAATTACTCTAATATAGAAAGAAGCTTTGTAAAGTCTTTTCATTATAAAGTTAAGCTCTAATCTCTTGCATTCGTCCTTTTCTAGTCAAGGAAACTAATTAAAGTTTCACCTTTGTGAGAAGTTCAAGTCTTTCATCAATGTTCGTTTATTCTGAATCTTAGTTAATTAAAAGGAACATTATTATTAAATTTATATTTGTCAATGTAATGAATGATAAGTAGAGCCTATAAACTAACTTAAGATCGACCAGAAAAAATCAGTTGGTTTTTTTTTATTTTAATATTTCTTTACTTTTTTAGGATTACGTAACTAAGAAGAAAAAAAAGGAATAATTATAGGGTTACTTTGTTTTTAAATATATTAATTTTAATATATTGAAAAAATAATACACAACTGTAAAATTTTTATAATAGACCAATTCTCATCTGAAAATTTGAAAAGGAAACAATGTAATGTAATGTAATCTATGATATCTGAAGCGCTCTCAATAGAAGAACAAATACAAACATAACAACGCCAATAAACTTTGTTTTGATATCCGATCCGTCGACAAACGTCATGTGAATCAATGTGCTTTCAGCGTTTGATCAATTTATAAAAAAAAATTATATGAGAATTGTTTTAACAAAAATGCCACTTCTTCTGCTAAGGGCCTTCAAGCGAACGACTCAGGTTACTTTATTGGACTGGTGGTAAATTATTTGATTTTTAAATTTCAAATTTTTAATTAAATTATTTGACCTTAACCTTTGAGGTCAAGCAGAAGCAATCTTTTTTTAAGAAACTCCGTCTTACAATCGATTTTCGAGCCATTCCATGTTGAGCGGCAGACATCGACGGCGTGTTGTCCTGTTACCAGAGCGAAGAAATGAAAATATGAAATAGTTAACTTTACCGAAATTATAAATAATTCAAATTCTAAATATTGTTCAATTAAATATACTTTATTTATTATTTTTAACCCGCCATACCAATATATAGTTGTCAAAAAATTATAAAAATTGTGGGCTAAGAATATAGAAGTATATATAAAAACATTTAGTTTTTATATTTCTTATCGACGTATATAAAAATGCAAATGAGGTAAGGCAACGTCGAGTGAGCGATCGTTAACGAAAAGATGAGTATAGCCATCTTTTATATGAATAAAATTTAATCTAGCGAGTAGTTCCACGCGAGTTAAATATTAAACTATCAAAATAACAGATAAAATTTTTGTAAATAATGTTGGGCCGTGGCGACGTGGCGCAAGGGCGCAAGTGTTTGATTCGCACCCAGTAAATGAAATATATGATATTTCCATTTCTTCGCTTTGATAACGAGGCAGAGCCACTCAACACAAAATGTCTCCATATGCCTCGGCGTAGAATGGAGAATGAAATTGTTCTGTTAGAATGAATAGAAGCGTGTCTTAGCACAAGAAGAATTGCCTGGAACTGCCTGTTTCGGCATTTGCAGAATAAAACATGAACCTAAAACAGATTGAATAATATTCAAATATCATAACTTTCTTTTTAAGTTTGAAATACAATATGCATTAAGCCCGAGTGGCAAGGTGTAAATTTTTCCTGTGTCGAAATATTAAAGGTATTCATGAAAATGCAAAAGCTGCTATGAATTATTCAATGAGGCCGCGTGATCCACATAAGTCGATATTCTGAATAACGATACATTCGTTACTTTAAAACGAAGTGAAACCGAGAAATATTAAAATTTAGATTTTCTTTCTCGTTTTTTTTCTTCAGTATGGGTGGGAAGAGGGAGCTTAGTGCTAAAACACTCCGCTCTCACTCCGTCGAATTTAGATGTTACATAAGTGTTTTTTCAGCCCATATTTTATATACGATGTTGGTAGGTGGTACGATGCACATGCAATTAAAGTAATTATCGCGCTGTAATTAAATAGACTGTCTGTCTCATTATAAATGCTTTTTGCGTTGTAACAATGGAAGAAAAGTTGTATGCAATTGTAAAATATTATAGAAGCAGGTTAAATCTGATTATTTTGTACGTTTAAAATATGTATATGATATTTCTGCTTGTTTTTATATTGGATGATCAGGTTACATATCGTCTTGTAGTTAGTACGGTTGCTAAGCCGTTCAGGTTCGATTCCCACTCCCGGTATATTACGCTCAAGTGTCTTTATGTATAATGAATACAAGAATTGTCCCTTATCTGTGTATGTCGTTAACAGTTCATTTCACACAAAATGAGTGCATATGTCCGCAAGCTTAAGTTTTTCAACATCTTTAAGTAAACAACTTATAGAACTTTCATTAACATACAATCTTGAAATTAATACGAACGGAGCTTTGGTGGGTCCAACGCTCACTTAACCGCTTTTTTACTGATTTAGTTTTTATTTAGAAGTATATGCAATTATCGTAAATGAACTTTATATATTAAGACATTTCGCCACTATAGCAAACTAGGGTAGTGGGGTAGCGTAATTTCGCCGTCGCAGATAATTAAATAACTGTAATAAAAAATAATTATAAAATATTTTAAATATGTGTACTAAAAAAATATATAAACTGCCAACATCTAGATCTAGAGGCGTCGTGGTATTGTGGCATGGCTGCGTGACTGTGAACATGACAATTGAGGGATATGCCAGGGTATGGGCCAACCTGCATATCATGCGAGATAACCTAACCTAACCTAAACTAAAAAACGCACGTATGAACTATACTTGAAAATATAGCCATTTTTGCAAGTAAAAACACCTAATATACTTAAATCTATAGAAAAATCACTGTCTTGGAGGTCTTATGGTGCTTGCCAAAACTTTATAAAGGCCACAGTGACGCGTTAAAAGTTATAGTTTAATCAGGAGATAACAACGCTTAAAATTGCTTCGAACAGTATCCAGTTCCAGCGGTCGTGATAATATTAACTGTAATTTAACACAACAGATATTCGAGTCGGAATTTTCGCGGCTTTAGTGATAACTTTCAGCGGGACACGTTATTTCAGTTTATTCATTTAATTTGATTAAACGAGGCTTAAAAAATTAAATAAATTGAGCAATTTAAATAATTATTTCATTTTCTCGAGTGGAGATCGAACTACAATCGGTCAGTTTTAATGCATAATTTTAATTCATTTATTTAAATTTATATTTTCATTTCTACGCTCTGGTATCGCGGCAACACGCAACGCCGCCAGAATTCGGAAATTGGGGAACGGAGTGTCTTAACACTAGGTTCCCTCTTCTTACCCTGCTGTGAGTGGGATACAGCGTTAAGCTGATTTTTGTATAATATAACATATAAATTGTAACAATAACCTTTTTTATTATTTTTTTCAAATATCGTTGTGAATTAGCACATTAATTATACAAAATATGCCCCTAATCCATAACAACTGTACTGTGATAAATTTGCGGTTTCCATAATTACGGTACTGTAAATCAACAGCTTAAGCTTTGTTTATATATGCACACTTTAGTTCATTCATGTACTATCGTCTTTTACTTTATAAGGAAAGATCCCTAGGTATTTGAGTATTTGAGTATCGTAACTTGACACCGCACGTTTTTTTTATTACTTCCAATTGAATTAAGCCACTGCGCCTAGGTAGTCAATCCAAACAGCTACGATGGCGTCAACAAGATATATTTTGAAAGATGACATGCTATCGACATCTCCCTGGGCACATCATCGACCTGGGGAGTCCCTTAGGCACAATGTCTCTCATTGTTCTCATTTAATAGCAAAAAGAAAGAAGAAAAAGATATTGAGACGTGAAGAGGAGCTACGGATGGCGTGGATCTTTATTGCACCGTTAGGCAAGTGTTTTTTTTAAATATATTTATTTATATTTTAAAATATACAACTTTTTTCTCTTTGCTTCTGCTTGAAATAAAGTAAGCTCGTCTTATTTCCCATGAAGTAACGTTTAATAGAGACATCAATAATAATGTGTCACGTAACGCCAGTCTAATAGGTACGCTACATGATCTGCATCTGCTCCATAAATCTACTTGCCTACATTTTTCTTGAATTAATATGCTTATAATTTAAGCTTTGAAAGGAATTCAAAGACGTAAATGAAATGTTGAAATAACATATAAGAAATATTCAATGAAGACGAAAAATTACAAGATTATGTATTTTATATGCGGTTTTTTATTTGCGCACCGCATTTTCTGCCGTCTTTATAAAACAAAAAAATATACTAAAAGTAATACCCAAGTAATACCCAACGAAACCCAACACTTTTTTCCGTTTTTGTAGATAATCGCACGGAACTTATGTGTTTAAGTCCGATTCGCACTTGAAAGGTTTTTTATGGTAAAAACTAAATATCGTATCTAATCATATAAATATCTATTGGTTTCAGTATAATTTTCGTTGTAAAGGTGTTACATTAATAAATGGCTAACCTATAATAGATTGCAAAATAAAAAAGAAAGAAAACAAGCGAATTCGTTAGAGCAGAAGCAATTAAAAAGGCAGAAAACAAAAAGAAAAATATGAGCTGATGTGGCGCAAAAGAGTTTCCAAGCAAAGTGGGGACCCGAAGTTAGTACGCTTGAATGAACCTCAGCCGTGAGACCCGTGACCATTATTTGGGAGTGGACATGGATGCCTGTATGACTTACCGAAAATCTATGAAATAGATTTTTGGTAGATGTATTTTAACATAATTTATATTGGTGTTGCGACACATAGGATTACTTGTGGGTTCGATTCCTACTTGGAAAAAGTTTGTTTCTTTGCTTTAGATAGCAAGTTTATGGTTTGGTTTGCGATGAGCTCCGCCATTCAATACACAATTTCTCAAAAATCGGGTGGAGAAGTAGAGAACGGAGTGTCTATACACTATATTTCCTCCATCTACCTTATATTATATGCGATGAAACATATACTCGTATTACATGAGATTAAAAAAATCTAAACTCTTGTTTTGAAGTTACATTCAACATTAGATATTTATTTATCTTAATAATTTTTCTTTCAGCTTCACGCTGTATCCCGCTCACAGCAGGGTAGGCAGAGGGAACCTCGGTGTTAAGACACTCCGTTCCCGACTTTCTGCCGAATTCTGAAGGCATTGCGTGTTGAGTGGCAGTTTTCAATATTAAAAGTAAAAATTTAATCACAAAATATGATACATATACTTAAATAACAGTATTATTAATGGTTTACGAAGACTTCTTGTATAAGCAGTACTAAAGTTTAATATTCTCATGATGAACGGTCGCCATTTACTAACGTTGATTGTTGTCTGAATTATAAATAGGGGAAAGTTACCCCAATAAGTATGACCCACAAAAAGGCCACGAACTTTTGGAATCACTGATCTTTGACCTTTACTTATAAATATAATATTTCAAAACTTCCTATATATTTAAGACTGTATTCACTTCGACTTTATTAATATAGAAATAATTTTAAGAAAGATGAAATGATTATAAAATACTTTAAAACATTTAAAGATGAAACTGCGATTGATTTTTACAAAAACATTGTCTAGTAGTATACTTCAATTTAAAATTATAAAAAAAAAGTCAAAGTATGTAAAAGTTGTTATTGTTTTCTTCAATACTACATTCAAAACTGACTGGTTTTTACGTTAAATTATATATTTAAAAAAAAAAATATTTTTATATATTAACTAAAACTGTTATATGTAACATAGGCTAGTCTTTATACTCTATTACTTTATACAACTATGCGAATATGTATTGTTAACTTTGAACGTTGCTTTCCAATTGACATACATCTACATATTCACGAGGAGCGATATCGTTTGTGTTTGAGGGAAAAATTCAATTATCAAGCCATTGTCACTGTAATTGGTCTCTTCATTTTTCTTTCTTTTTTTTAAATTAGTAGGGTTGGTGGAGGGTACCTAGAAACATATATTTATTTTCCATTAACAAGTGTCCGTTTTAAACTTTCTAGAAGCATTATATATTGAGTGGTGGAACTTAACGAATATTTTTATGTTAAATTTTAATGAAGTATTATAATTTTGAAAGTTGAAAACGAAGAAAAAAACTTAGTAAAATTAAAAGATTTATGATTATATGCGCTTCAATGAATCTACACGACATGTTTCCTGCATTGTTATTTACTCGTGATCATCTATCTCTTTGCGAATTTCAAGCGTCTTTCCATGTGCCATGATAGGTGGAGAAAACGAACACTACTCAACTACATCCGCAATATTTTCGAGACTCTGTCTCCTGACTACCTAAGGAAAAAATATAAATTAATTTACAATATATATATAATCATTCTGTGGAAAACTCTTTGTTGGTGTAAATTAGGCTTATTTCATTTAAAAGGGTCAGTTTCGCCTAAGTTTACTAACTAACCACTCAGTTCTCTTTCGCAATGAAAGACAAGCTTAAATGATGAAAAGAGTGCGTTAAATTATTGCGTTGTATATATCTGATCTATTGTCTTCTCTTTGTTGGTCATAAATACGTACAAGAATCTAAAAACAATTGTAAGGACTTATACAAGCAAAATCAATCTGAATCAGATTTTTCCACGTACGTTGTAGCATGAGAATTTAATATTAGTTCAAATGTGATATGCAATAGGAGGCAAGTTGAAATTCCAGTATGCTTGAAATTTCCTTATACATATTTTATTATATATATATAGCAATCTCTATATCGAGATTTCTAGGTGTTTATATAATGGTTAATACTGGCACGACAAGTTGATAATTGGTTTACACTTCACACAGGTCAGCCGGTCCAGTAGGGCTCTCTGTGAGAGGAGTTCTTAATGAAATCTTGTGTAGATATAATTATTTATTTGTGTAAAATAACTAAATAGTTGTGTAATCCACACAAGTAGTTATGTAATAACACACAATGAATTGAATTTTATATTATATATTTTTACAGGTTTTTACAGCAGCGACAAATAGAACCTAGCGTTATATTACTCCGTTTCCCACTTTCCGCCGAATGCTGGAGGCACAGCGGGTTGAGTAGTAGAACTCAATGCTGCAGCGAAGAAATGGGAAGATATGGTTTTTAAATAAATATTTCATTTCCTCGAGTGGGGATCGAACCCACGACGAGTCGCATACTTTATTCCGCTACGCTACGACTGGTCTTGTAATATTGTAATATTTTGTGGTACATTCACTATAAAAAATATCTATAAAATCGCCAATAAATTCGAGAAACGAAGCTTGCAACGTTGTTACGACGTTAAGGGTGCGCGGTCAGAACGACTGTAGTATATTTATGTCACATCCATAAAAGTAAAGTTATAGCGGGGTAATTAAATTATAGTTAATAATGTTGTTTTAACTATAATTTTAAATTTTAGGCTCAAATCTATTGTTATCACAGTCAAGGTGAGAAGTAGCTAAGGCATGCAGGCAGCAGGTTAGAATGAAAATACAAAATTGTACTATTTCTTATATTTTTTTCCATTCTATTTTTCCATTTCCAATTTTCTCATAAATGAACGATAATTGTAGATAAAAATCAATCGGATTGGTTACATTTCTAAATTAGGGATAACTATGTAAAAAAGAAATGCATGTGTTAAATGTATATATCTACTAGATATTGGTAGTCTAGACCTGTGATAAGTCTGTCCGAGACTGCAGTCATCGACACGTCGAGCTTTTTAATCTAGCTTAATTACAAAACAGTTCTAGAGAATGAATTCATGTAATGACTGATTTATTTGAGTGGTTGTGGTATAAATGTTTAATATGAATATTGTATTCTTATTGACTAAAAGCATAAGTAGATTCTTTAAATTTTGCTAGTCACTTATCGTACTACTGTCAAATATTAAATGGTATATATATATATATAATATATTTTTTATATGGTATATAACACTGTACTGTGCGAGGAAGCAGGTTCCATTATGTTGCCATTATCGTTTTTCCGCCGACGCATGCTACAATTTATTTGACAGTTTTCGGTATAGCACACTCTTTGTTCATTTCCAATTTTGTTGAAATCAACTAAATATGAAATTAATTATTTCTTTAATTATTACGAAC